>NDFZ01001231.1:0-13170 GCA_002192655.3 Mamestra configurata | reverse complement strand
TTAAGTTTTTCACCGGTGTGCGTATTAATATGTCTTGTTAAATCACACTTGATACTATAACAACGCTGACAGACATCACATTTGTAAGGTTTTTCAACAGTGTGTACACGACGATTATGTTTTGTTAAATTATCCTTTTTTATAAACCTGCGGTGACATATTTCACACTTGTAAGGTTTTTAACAAGAGTGCGTACGACTATGCCTCGTTAAATGATACTTTTCCGAAAAACATCGCTGGCACACTTCGCATTTGTAAGGCTTTTCACCAGTGTGAAGACGAACATGTTTTGTTAAACAACTCTTCACACTAAAACAATGCTGACAGATATCACACTTGTAAGGTTTTTCTCCAGTGTGAAGACGAGCATGTCTTGTTAACCGACTCTTCACACTAAAACAATGCTGACAGACATCACACTTGTAAGGCTTTTCACCAGTTTGAATACGAATATGATTTTTTAAACTACTCTTCTCAGTAAAACAACGCTGACAGACATCACATTTGTAAGGTTTTTCACCAGTGTGCGTATGAATGTGTTTTGTTAAACTACTTTTCTTAGTAAAACAATGCTGACAGATATCACATTTGTAAGGTTTTTTGGCCGTGTGTACACGATTATGTGCTGTTAAATTGCCCTTATTTCCAAAACTGTGGTGACAAATGTCACACTCGTAGGGTTTTTCACCAGTGTGCACACGAATATGCCTTGTTAAATCACCCTTAAAATTAAAACTACGCTGACAGACATCACATTTGTAAGGTTTTTCACCAGTGTGTGCACGAATATGCCTTGTTAAATAATCCTTATTTCTAAACCTGTGGTGACATATGTCACACTTGTAAGGCTTTTCACCAGTGTGCTTCTGAATATGTTTTTTTAAACTACCCTTGACAGTAAAACAATGCTGACAAACATCACATTTGTAAGGTTTTTCACCAGTGTGTACACGATTATGTTTTCTTAAATTACCCTTATTTTTAAAACTGTGATGACATATGTCACACTTGTAAGGTCTTACACAAGAGTGCGTACGACTATGACTCGTTAATCGATCTTTTTCCGAAAAACATCGCTGGCACACTTCGCACTTGTAAGGCTTTTCACCAGTGTGAAGACGAGCATGTCTTGTTAAACAACTCTTCACACTAAAACATTGCTGACAGACATCACACTTGTAAGGTTTTTCTCCAGTGTGAAGTCGAGCATGTCTTGTTAAACGACTCTTCACACTAAAACAAAGCTGACAGACATCACACTGGTAAGGTTTTTCACCAGTGTGCATAAGAATATGATTTTTTAAACTCCTCTTCTCAGTAAAACAACGCTGACAGACATCACATTTGTAAGGTTTTACACCAGTGTGCGTATGAATGTGATTTGTTAAACTACTTTTCTTAGTAAAACAATGCTGACAGACATCACATTTGTACGGTTTTTTGACAGTGTGTACACGATTATGTGTTGTTAAATTGCCCTTATTTCCAAAACTGTGGTGACAAATGTCACACTCGTAGGGTTTTTCACCAGTGTGCACACGAATATGCCTTGTTAAATCACCCTTAAAATTGAAACTTCGCTGACAGACATCACATTTGTAAGGTTTTTCACCAGTGTGTACACGATTATGTGTTGCTAAATAACCCTTATTTCTAAACCTATGGTGACATATGTCACACTTGTAAGGCTTTTCACCAGTGTGCGTCTGAACATGTTTTTTTAAACTACCCTTCTCAGTAAAACAAAGCTGACAAACATCACATTTGTAAGGTTTTTCACCAGTGTGTACACGATTATGTTTTGTTAAATTACCCTTATTTTTAAACCTGTGGTGACATATGTCACACTTGTAAGGTTTTTCACAAGAGTGCGTACGACTATGCCTCGTTAATTGATCCTTTTCCGAAAAACATCGCTGGCACACTTCACACTTGTAAGGTTTTTTACCAGTGTGAAGACGAGCATGTCTTGTTAAACAACTCTTCACACTAAAACAATGCTGGCAGACATCACACTTGTAAGGTTTTTCTCCAGTGTGAAGACGAGCATGTCTTCTTAAACGACTCTTCACACTAAAACAATGCTGACAGACATCACACTTGTAAGGTTTTTCACCAGTGTGCATACGAATATGATTTTTTAAACTACCCTTCTCAGTAAAACAACGCTGACAGACATCACATTTGTAAGGTTTTTCACCAGTGTGTGTACGAATGTGATTTGTTAAATCCCAATTATTATTAAAACCGTGGAGACATATGTCACATTTGTAGGGTTTTTCACTAGTGTGCGTACGAATATGTCTTGTTAAATTACTCTTAAGATTAAAACTACGCGGACATTTATCGCATTTGAATGGTTTTTCTTGAACACATAGTCTTGGATGTTTGTTCAAAACATTACTGTCAATACCTTTGCTAGATATTTTACTGTTACTGACCTCGTTGTTACTAACATTTATATCTAAACTACTATTAGTAACTCTTGGTGCTGTATATGTTGAAGGTTCTTTGAATTTCGTAACAGATGTGAACATACAGTTCTGAGGGTGCTGGATGACTGTCGTGTCTGATTGTTCATATTCCTTTTCCTCCTTTATAATCACTTCTTCTAGTTTTGTTCTTCGTGTGTGTAGTTTTGGTTTCTTCGCAACGGGCGCTCCTGTGATTATATGTAAGAAAGAATCAAATTTAAAGAAGAATCTAATTAACGCGCCTTGACTAGAATTTGGCTTAATTTTTGTATTATTTTACCTTGAATTTTTATTATCAATTCAATAAAACCCTTCTCTCGTTATTTAAAGACAGAGAACAAAATTTAAAGTGCCCGTTTATTTGCAAAAGGGATATTTTATTTTGTAGTTTGACATTTTATTTTTAATTGTGATCGTGAGACCTCCTCCGGACACCTCTATCACAGACAGACGGCTGTCTGTAAAGGTGTTTTTGTTCGTGCCTATTATCAAACCAGTAGGTCTGCTAAATTACCTCATGTTAAACTACAGACAAACCACTTAACATGAAGTCAATACAGCACGTTTGATTTTCATGTAAAATTCTTAATAAAATGTTCGGATATAATGACTTCGCTTGTGGACATGTCGCTTATAATGACCTATTTTTAGGGTTTTTGTTCAATTGTAGCAAACAAAATAATTTCTAACACCTTCAGTGACTATCCTTCCCCTTTCCCTGGTGTGTTTCTAACCATTACATAAAATAAGAACTTGTCTTTGTTTATTGTTTGAATAATGCTATTTTTCTAAGTATGAGCTCTGTATGAAGTGTTTGTTACTTCTCCTTGATGTCATTATAAGCGGATTCTACTGTAACTAATACTCACGCTGCGTGTCACTGGCTCTCCGTTTCTTCCCCGATACTTCGTGTTCCTCCACTTCAATTTTAAACTTCATTAAAGGCTCATCATCTTCTGAACTTGACTCAGAATGCTGTGCTGGTATGTCTTCTACACCTGAATAGCTATTTTCTGGATTCTCTAGAACTAGCTCTGTAAGTAAACAAAACAGACAAGAGTGAGTCGTTTCTATACTGGGGAGACTTGCGAAAGATCGGATTATTGGATGAAAAAACGAATATAAACCAAGCAAAAGTAAACTTAATGNTGCTGTGCTGGTATGTCTTCTACACCTGAATAGCTATTTTCTGGATTCTCTAGAACTAGCTCTGTAAGTAAACAAAACAGACAAGAGTGAGTCGTTTCTATACTGGGGAGACTTGCGAAAGATCGGATTATTGGATGAAAAAACGAATATAAACCAAGCAAAAGTAAACTTAATGATGTCTGTTTGGGTGGGGTTTGATACTGTTTGGATCAGTGAAAAATTCCGAATAATTGCATATCAATTGACTTACAAGTACTTCCAATTAAGGGCATTTTTGACTTTGTAACATTATACTAAGATTTGCTACATTTTTTTTTGCAGGATGGATATCTATGGAACCCTTCCCTGTGCATGGCCCAACACACATTGGATAGTTTTTTACTTAAAACTTACCATCACTTAAATGTTCCTCCTTTGGCTCAATAATTTCATCTTGTCTCTCACAAACAGCTGGTAATTCTTCTTTGATAGCAACACTATCAGTTTGATGTTTATCGACTATAGTTATAATATGCTCTATAGGTGATTGAATAAACCCATTGCAAAACTCTGGGTGGTCTTGGCTAAGTAAAGAATGAGGCTGTAAAAAGATAACCATAGTATGAGTGACCATCCTGCCAGGGTTGCGAACATTTGATCGAAAGAGTCACAGCGGCCCTGGAATGTAAAAGGCATTTCGAGGAACACAATGGCTTTTAGTCAATAATATACTGACACTCCCTTCAGCTCCACCCAGAGCGGAAGGAGTCATTTGATGATTTCCAATCGGTAAAAAAAAGAGATGAGTTACCATGCATAACACGAAGATAACAGCGTGAAATTTTAATGGTTGTTTTTCAGCAGCGAAATGAGTTTGTCTTGGTAATACAATAGATTGATGAAAAATAATAAAATAAAATAAAGAAATGGCAGAATAACAATTGTGATAAACTAAGCTCGAAAGCGACTTCGAACCAAATAGTTATACATCACGATAGTTTCGCGAAAAGCGGCTGCGGTCGTTGCACTTCGCGTATTGAATGAAACACAATACCGAATAAGTTAACATAAAAGGATGCCGCGCGCGATGTGCGGGGCCTCACTCGCCGCGTGCTTGCATGTAAGTTAATGCCGTATTACTATATGCGAGAGCTTATTTTGGTCTGAACATTTATGAATCGATTAGTACCTATGTCACGTCTAGTGACTTACTGTAGCTTCTCACGCTTTCGAGTTCATGAATATTATTTTAATTATTAGAAAACAAAAACATTTTAATTAAGTTAAGTTTAACCATATTCTTCGATAGTATTACTGATGACTTATCTTTCTGCCCCGGGAAAACAATCATTAAAATTTCAGCGTGTATATCTGCTGAAGAGTACCTCACCTCATAGTCCTCATTCATCATCTGAACGAACAGCTCTTCAGTTTCCAAACATTTTTGTTGAAAAAAGGATGGCTGTAATCCCCAGTATCTAAGACTGTAAAAAATATACGTAGTTACTTTTATTGCCTCTCGTGGCGCTAGTGGTTCTATGGCTCTCTTTGACAGATTGAATACTGAAAATATATCGCTCTGCGTAATCTATATTTACTTGTTTTATTTCCACAGGTTATGGGCCCAGAAAGGAAGGATTATATTTATTTATTATATACTTTATTGCACAGTAGTGTACAGTAACAAACATAGTAAAAACGTTTAAAATAAAAGTGTACAATGGGCGGTCTTATCGCACAGGGCAATCTCTTACAGACAACCTTTGGATGGACTGAACGAAAGAAGTTAAATAATATAAATTAGACATAATAATATAAAATACACACAATACTAAATAATATACTAATAAATATCAAATATATAATTGGGAAAGGAGAAGAAAAATTATAGTGAGACGTAATGCTCCTTCGCCAATTTTTTAAACGTTGATGAGCATCAAATCCAGGTTAAGAATGTTTTGTTTATAACCTATTGTCAGTTAGCCAGTTAACTAAAAATTGTTGAGTACTGTTCACCGACTCATGTTGCAAGATATATAATAAAAAAACATGCTTGGAGCAAAGGCGAGACTATTAAATAATATGTACAAACTAAACATTGCCACTGCCAGCGCATATGCTGCAGCAGTTGTTCAGAGTAAAGCTGATATTAAATAAATAAAATATCACGAATGCCGCTCGTCAGATATTACAGAAAGTAACACTTGAACTGAAAGAAAATAAAGAAGAATGTGAAGACATCGTACATGAGAATAATGATGAACAAATCAGTGAGTCGTCACTGTCTAAAATACCTTCTGACATATTAGAACTAAATGAAAGAAAATTTAAAACTTATGTTAAAAGTACACTTTGCAAACAAGAGAAAATTAGAAGATTACATTCAGGATAAGAATGCTTGGAAACATGCTGGTCCTGCTCCATAGGACAATCGAGGGTGTAGATAAAATCAAACTGGTTGATCTATGTATTAACTTTATAGATATAGGTACTATTTCTTTTTTGTGTTTTTATTTTCTGTTTAATTAATGGTTATTAAGATTATCTGTTTATATGTGAGTACCATTTACCTAAATTTCTTTAGAAAATGAATAAGTTTACCTTTGCTGGTATTACTTTGTTCTTATAAGTAGCATACTCTGGGTGTATCGTCCTCACATGATATTAAATTAATTTTTGTATACCAAATTTTGTGAAATCATTTGAAAAGAGTAACTATGGAGTTTCTTGTCCGTTCTNAGTCCTCACATGATATTAAATTAATTTTTGTATACCAAATTTTGTGAAATCATTTGAAAAGAGTAGGTAACTATGGAGTTTCTTGTCCGTTCTTATAAGAATCTACCTTTCCGAATGGACAGTAGAGTTATTATTTTACTGAACTGTACCTAAATGCTGACGTTCAAAAGTGCCGTTTAATGGCCTAATTGAAATAAACGTTTTGACTTGACTTGTCTATTTCCAACTTTAACAGTGTGGATGAGAAAGAAAAAAAAAATTATTTGTGACTCGCACAATACAAACGAAACAGTAAAATAAAATTGATAACTAAACAGTATGATAAAATAATTATCTGTGCGAGGCCAAAATGGTAACACAGATGATAAAAACTATTATCCTGACTCCAATGATGAATCTGATAGTAGAAACTCTGGTGATTGTGAAAGGATATTGCCTTAAGACCACTTCATATTATGTATGTAAGAAAAAATCGACATCTCTTTAACAAAATTAGTGATAGACATCATTTTAATACTAGAAATAAAAATAATTTAGATCAAACATTTTATAGATTAGCCAAAGTACGAACATCTTTCATGGGGTACTGTGTTAAATGTTACAACAAAATACCTTGTGACATATTAGAACTAAATGAAAGAAAATTTAAAACTTACATTAAAACCACACTTTGTAAACAAGCATATTACAAACTAGATGATTATATTAAAGATAAGAATGCTTGGAAACATGCTGGTCCTGCTCCATAGGACAATCGAGGGTATAGTAGAAAAAGTCAAACTTGTTTTATTTACTGGTGTACTTTCAGGTTTTTAATATGTAATTTAACTCACACACTGATCCATTGTTTTTAATTATATTGTAAATATGTGAGTACCATGTCCCTTACTAGCAAACTTAATTTTATCTCTGCTGGTATTGCTTTGTTGTACCTATAGTATATAAGTGTGTGCTGTATATTAGTGTAATGTTGGATGCATTGTGCTCACATAATATAATCAATTGATCAATGTACCTATGTATACAAAATATTGTAAAACTTATATTTGAAAAGAGTAACTATGGAGTTTCTTGTCCGTTCTTCTCCATAAGAATCTACTTTTTGCGAATGGACAACTAGAGTCACTTATATTTTAATTTTAAACTGTAAATTTGACGTTCAAAAGTGCCTTTTAATGGTCTAGTTGAAATAAATGAATTGACTTTGACTTTGACTTTGACTCAATGTAGATTGAGGAATGAGTTAGAAGTTGAAACTAATGAAAACACATTAAATCTTGAAACAAACTTCATGTGTGCTACTGCAGTTACAGATCCATCAACCGTGGAGGAAGCTTTAGCTGGTTCAATATTGAAGGGGGAGTTCAAATTTTCAATATACCTATCTATTCACTTTTGTAATTATAACTTCGAAACAGATTATTTTAAAATTATGAAAATATTGTCATAAGCCTTTGACACTGTCATGAGCCTTTTGATACTGTCATGAGCCTTTTGATTAAATATGTATGTCACAGCCGATTTTCAGACAGACAACCGAGTGATCCTAAAACAATGAGAAATGGAGAAGCTTACAAATTCCGTCTGTGTTTCGGAACGCATACAACCCTAATCTCTTCAAAATTAGAGTGAACTGAACAGGCTTCTTCTGGGTAAGCTCGTTCCATTGTCGACTTTGTCTCTGTCATCTATGACCTAGACTAGAGTCAAGAGTAAACCCATATTAAATAAAGCAATACTGTTTTACCTTAAGAGCTACGTTCTGTTTTTGAGTATTGATATTACAATCAGATTAATTTTGTGAAATGGGCAGGAGAACTGTCGGATGCTAACGACTTAAAGTGTGGTGAAAACCTCTCAAAACGTTTCAACTTATATGTTGATGGATGGCCTCAGCAACATGCAGGTCGGCTGCTCCATCGATGGTACTTTTGTCAACAATTTGAGCTACGCAGATAACAATTGGATTCCCCAAATCAAGTCCTGTCAGAAACATTTCAAGTCTATCAATACTTGCAGTACCTAGCCTTAACATACTTACAGTCTTGACTAGCTTAGCAAAACACATAAGTTATTATGAAACCCAGGAAAAAAGACTTAAAGAAGGGAAAGCACAAGGAACCAATATTGGAAACATGTGAACACCAATTAAATATTGTAAAACATTGTGTATATATTGTAAAGCAGTTAAATTATTTAATTGCTTGCCTTAGGACAGTGGTTCCCAACCTTTATTTGACCCAGGACCACTTTGATTTCTTTGTTGCTAGCAAGGACCAGAAACTGTTAAACTAAAAATAAACTTATATCATATAGATATTCAAAACTTGTAGTATAACTGTGCTTTAAAATCAAAATTTAAAAGTGTTGTCATAGAAGACACATTTCTAAAGAAACTTAGAATCAGTTTGCATCAATGACATTTTTGAGGTGAAAAGAGTGAAATTTTAAACCTTTCGCGGACCATATTTTGGCCGTTGCGGACCACCAGTGGTCCACATGTTGGGAACCACTGCCTTAAGACAAAAAAAAAACTGCAATATAAAACCAACTTTTTTAAAAAAAACTAAAAACTTCTGACTGGAAAAATGTTTATACTCTGTGGATGAATTCATGATTAGATATTAGTGTAATGGTGATTTTTTCATTTGTAGTCCTAAATTGTTTCAACTATGACATGATTTTTAATGGATTTTATGTATTACGATTTTAATTTTAGACATTGGATAATTTTAATAATAATAATGATAGGACGTTCCTCTCTCTGGAGCTCTGACCGTGCCGGTAGCTTGTACCCTATTTCCGATACCAGTGGGCTACTATTTATTTACTTATATTTTAAAATGTTTTTTTTTTTTTTTTTTATTTTGAAATATTAAGAAATATAATTTTATGTAAGTGTAAATTAATACACGGAATAATGATAATTTAAATTGTAGTTACGATTTTCTTTTTTAGGTGAATTATGATTGTGTCATATTTCATTATTTTATGAAAATGATTCAGGACCACCGATGAATTTTAATTTGGTAATAATTTTAGATTTTCGGACTTATTATTGGATGTTGTTGATTATTTATTATTTTATCTGACATGTTTTAAATGGATTTTGTGTAATATGTTTTTAATTATTGATATTTCATAAATTCTTGATATGACATGTTTAAATATTTTTAATCCAATTTGAGATTGGACTATTACTTATCTACTTTCCTAAGGATTAGTAGGAAATAAGTATCAACTTACCGGATTGTCAGTCAGCTTCGCATATAGTTCACGCAAGTTCTTGTTGACAACTACATACATGCGAACATTCTTCGCTAAACATAGCCTACACATAGGCAGTTTTTCCATTTTCACTCAAAATATATCATTTGTTAAATAGGTACAACAAAGTTTTTAAAACAAACATACAAATTCGCGTCTGTATACAGTACAGTATCAAAGACAAGAATCAATAGTAGTCAGTAATAACATTGTTTTACGTCAAAACTTGACATTATGCCAGTGCTGCCGAAACCAAATAATCAAATTCCCCGAAAATGCAAGTCTAGTAAATTCTGTTGGACAAAAATATTTTTATAGGAATAGAAACATGTTTCAAGTACCTATTTATATATCATATATTTTATTTTTCATATTTATTTTTCAACTTTCCCATATTTTAGTGACGAGCACTTTGCCCGACGGTTAAATTTGGCACTGCCTGCCCAGTTTTGAAATCCATCCCTTGTTGCCATTAAAGATTACAGTGACTTTATTTTAGAGGATTACAATTCTTTGCCATAAATAATGTTTGAGGACATTCAATTTTCACCCGACCCTTGCGTTCGAAAACGGCAAAATTAGCTAGAAGGAAAACGCATCGATCAGTGAAATTTAAGCGAACATTAAAAAATGCCGTTCAATTTAAGTTCATAAGCTTTGCTACAGTATTTTTTAAAATGACTTGAATTAAAAAAAGTATACATAATTTTATTATATAACATTATAAGGTGACAGAATAAAGATGCCGAAATAACGCTAAAAATTAATCGTGATGCCATGAAGATAATTAAAAAGCGTCATTCGATCCATAAATAACCTAACAAAATAATTGAAATAAGTATTCAGATTTCCTGAAAAAGTGTTCTGACCCGGCCTGGACTTTCGCTAATTCCCTGGATAATGTCAATCCCCAATCAATTTGAGATTCCCCGCAGTTTGGGGAATTCTCCATAAGTTGGCAACGCTGTTTTTGACATTACTAATGTTGCAGGTTTTTTTTATTTCCTGCTCTGGCTACTGAGGCTTTTAAGTCATCTTTATTTTATTGTATATAAACACTTTGATTTGCTTTAGAATGTGGCTGTTCACAATGTTATGTTTGTGTCATCTGTCTATATGCTGCAAAATAAAAGCAAGCTAATTCAAATGTCCGCTGCTACTGCGATGTTTTTTTTATCGAGTGTAAAACCGGCCACATACGTACCTACGGTTTCTTGATAAGAAATTCCAATTCAGAGACCTGAATGCTTGCCTGACATACAAGATTATTCAAGCTACGAGCACAAGTTATTCATTTTCCGAATGGGAAGAAAAACTTGACGATCCTTTCGATGAAAAGCCGTATGTTCGGGTCTTAAGAACAGAAAATCTAAGTTCATTGCCGGATTTTCTTAATACTTAATTTTTTAATCTTTGTAATAACTACAGAAAATCTAATGGGTCGGTTTCACATTTAGTCCCAGTCAGAATTTCGTATTATATACAGAAGCGCGGTCGCCGCGAAAATAAGATAGATTCAAAAACGGAGTTGATGAACATAATCCATACCTACTTGACTAATATTATAAATGAGAAAGTGTGTCTGTGTCTGTTACCTGTTCACGCTTAAAACCGCTGTCAAAGAGAAAGAACATAGGTAGTCGTGTCTGGTTGTTCATATTCCTTTTGCTCCTATGTAATCACATCTAGTTTTGTTCTTCGTGAGCGTTGTGTTGGTTTTTTCGCAGCAGGCGCACCTATCAAAATAATTACTAAGAATCAAATTTAAAGTATAGTCAAATTAGGGGCGAATGGTTCACCAAAATTAGGGCTGGAATCTGTGTTATTTAACAATTTTTTCGCCATTGACCTTGAATTTATATTTTTATCTACGATTAATGGGAGCATTGTGAACTGATATTTTATATTATAATTTATTTATAATAGTGTTCTTGAGACCTCCACCAATATTCAGCTTCTCTTCTTTTCTATTCAGGAAGTTTTTCCCAATTGAGATTTTTATAGTGACCGAACTGATAGATTCTCCTCTAATTTATACATACGTTAGTTACATACAACTATTGTTTTATTTCTTTAAAAAATTGAAGCCTTTTTTAATCATTCGGCGATATAGTAGATAATCATTTTAGGGGTTGAACCTGAATGAAAGAAAACATGCAAAAAACTTGTCAAAACCTTTATTTTGATTCTAAATGTTACCTCAAAAGTCGCATTAGACACGAAGTCATCCATAACCGCAATGGCGGGAAACCGGATTCTCACCAACAACCTGAACAAGCTGACATCCACTCAAGTTTCTCCACTGCGGATCATCTTTACTTCTCAAAAAAACTCAACTCAAAGCATTTATTTCAATTAAACCATTACAGGCACTTTTGAATAGTCAAGGTCGGTCTGTCCAAAGAGATGAAGCTCCACGTTCCAAAACGTAGAATCTTCTCATGGAGAAGAACGTGCAAGAAACTCCACGGACACTTTTAAATCAATGTTTTTTACAATGATAGGTATGGTTACATCATTCGTGTGAAAATTATAGAAACATACATATATTATTATGTGAGAACGATGTAAAAAGATTTGCACGATCAAAAAACCGCAACAATTCAAGAAACAAATAATTCAAATAATAAGCCGTGGCAGCTGAGACATGACTGGTCCTAGCTGACGGCGCTTGCTCAGCAATATGACGCCTGTGCTAGCACCATTCGGCTCAACCACTTTGAAGAGTGCCAAATGATCGTCAAATTATAAAGCATATATATCACGGAAAAGCATTTGAAATTTAGAAATACTTCGTTCCTGGCCTTCCTTGACTAAAAAAAGGAATTATATTTTCTTCTTAATAAAATCAACAGAAAAACCAACTTACAAATAAAAAAAAACATTACAAAGTACAAAATAGCTTGATTTTCGGAAGTCAGTGTTTGTGGTTGTTTCTTTGTTTTTTAACACTGACTTCCGAAATTAAAGTTACATATTTTATTACTTTGTAGTCTTTTTTATTTGGTGACGGTTTTTTTTGTAAAAATGTTGGAAGGTACCCCACACCTAACACCACTGGAAAGTCACAGGAAAGCAAAACACGCAATTTCGTTTACTTGGATGATATATTTTCTAATTTCTCCAGCTATTTTGATTTAAAAACCAAACTACTGAACCGATTTTGATGACATTTATATGGGACCAGTCGGAAAGTGTACCTATCCTTTCACATANTAAAGTCAATGTCGCGGGGAAAGTCTCCTGGACATGACAGTCTGAGCATTGAACATCTAAAGCATGCCGGCGTCCACCTGCCCAGAGTTCTTGCCATGTTATATTCATTCTGCTTGGGTCATGCGTACTTACCAGCAGAGATGATGAGGACCGTGGTGGTACCAATTGTGAAGAGTAAAACCGGTGACTTAAGTGACACAAGCAACTACAGGCCAATCTCACTGGCTACAGTAATTGCTAAGGTTCTTGACAGTTTGCTTAATACACAGCTGGAAGCCTGGAACGGTATGTAAACACTCATGATAATCAATTTGGTTTTAAACCGGGATTGTCTACTGAGTCAGCT
>NDFZ01001230.1:0-13170 GCA_002192655.3 Mamestra configurata | reverse complement strand
TACATCCATATTTGCATAAACTGCATCAATCTGCTAGGCTCGAAGAGTTATGGAATGCCAACCGTCGGATATGTCAGAACTTGTATATGTGACATATTCGCGGCGTAATTAGAAAAATCGTTTTTTAGATTCCTAGGATTTTTACAAAATACCGAATTAGTAAAAACTAAGTTAATAATTCGTCATCATAAGTACGTGCTAATATTAGATTTTTGCGGAAAACCTCGGCTTAGGAAACTAAAAATTAAACTATCGAATATGCTGATCAGTTTATCTCAGATCTTTAATCAGTTACCAACGATCCGGCCCTTTTGCACAAATCTTGGGACATTCACGAAAAATCAAATTTTCCAATTTTCCTGCGACATATTCTACCAACTTACCTATAGAAACCTATACCTATACCTATAGATTACAGAAACATTTAATTAAACCGATTGCAAAGCAATGTAAAGTAAACCAATGTGTTAGTGTAACGCTCGATACCGATACAACACGAAGACTACATTCTCACAGACTTCTGATGACTCTGTTGCTTATAAATGGTTCTTACGCAATGAGCATTGAATGTGAACGGATACTTTAATTTAATAATGTAGATATACCGTCATACTGTTCGTTACTCATGAAATCGTACCTAAGAAGTGATTTGCGGCGGTGTTAACTTGAAGGAAGGAGGTCCATTCATTTGGAGCTTCAAAAGTTGCTCCGTAAGCCAACAACGGCGGTTTCTAAAGTTTTTATCGGTCGTTTATCTGTCCGCTAACCACTAACCAACCAATGGCGTTATGACAAATAGCGTAAGCGAATAGATAAACACCTCAGAAACCGGGCATTAGAAAGTTACAGTTTTTAATAGTAAATCATAATTTTCATATCAGATACTTATAATTAGATGTAAAATTCATGTTTATACATGTGTTATTATAAATGTGACAGTAACTTTGTTTGTCTGATTGTTACCTCTTCCCGTGGATTTGAATGAAACTTGGAACACGGGCAGACCATGTCCTGGAATAGGACATAGGAAGGACTTTTCATTCATCCCCGGATGTTCCCTTGAGATTTTTTCGGCTTTCAAGCGGGCGAAGCTAGTAATTTACATGCATGTGTCATCCGACTGCAGTGTAAAGGTGTGCCAGTTTCCCGGCCTCCCTAATGTTTATTATCTACTGTAGGAGTGCAAGCCAATCTCTTAGATATGAGTTTTGCTCATTTCGCCATCTCTTTCTGGGCTTGTTGCCATTTCATTTGGGATTATGGGAAAATACTATTGGAAAACATCACATTCTCACTAGTGCAGGTAATTAAACGTTTTACTATATTATTAGGTAAGTTTATGGTTTTGACTGCTGACCCAAACAAATAATTGTGAAAACGGTATCCAGAGGGTCATCGATGTTGATTGGCTTACTCAATCTCCACCCACAATAGGCGCTAATTAACAAATATGGCGTTACGTAGGTTAGATTCAGTTTCCTGTGTTTTATGGCCACTTTTTCACTCACCCACGTGATCTTTGATTTAATTAATTCTAAAATAACACATAGAATCTGTGCCAAACTTTGCTAAATTTTAAACCAACTTAGCCCACTTCNCAAATATGGCGTTACGTAGGTTAGATTCAGTTTCCTGTGTTTTATGGCCACTTTTTCACTCACCCACGTGATCTTTGATTTAATTAATTCTAAAATAACACATAGAATCTGTGCCAAACTTTGCTAAATTTAAAAAACCAACTTAGCCCACTTGCGCTGCTCCGCTTAGCACTGGGCTAACGATCTACTCCAGTGCTAACTTTACAAATTTGCAGAACGTCTTTTTTAAGAGGCTAGTGAAATAACTAAAAATAAAGTTTTAGCCAGAGCTAACAACGTTTTCGTATTACTGTAAATCCTTTCGAATGACACGTTTGTCCCACCTGCACGCAAAATACGCGCTTAGTCGTGGAGTTGCGGAAACCAGCCCGAGTTACATTACATACATACATACATACTGTAAATCCTTTCTACAAATTTGTTAAGTTAGCCCTGGAGTTAGACCCTTTTAGAAAACTTAAAAGCCCGGATATCCCAGCTTAAAACCACGCGTAAGCTTCAAAAACCATAATCAGCAAAGCTTAAAACGTAACAGGTTCGAATCTGATTGCTATCTTCGAGCGTTACTTTATGGTATTTAATTGCTGAAGTCGGAAGAACAATAGCGCATCTATGATAGCGCAACTTATCGTCTATCTGGCAAATCAATCAGAGTCACAATAGAATTGCGCGGGCACTTTCACTGCGCCCGCGCCTCCTCACCTTTTGATCGTCATTTGTCTGTGATTTTGACCCCATCAATTTAACCGTGCGAGACTGGCATTGTTGATGATCCAGTACTGCGCGGTATCGAAACTATTTTATTAGAATGAAGCGGATGAACTGATTTTCTCATAGCCTTTTGAACTGTCAGTCAGTCTATATGGTAAGTCTTTAATGATCTAATGGAATGACATCACATGAATACATCACCACTCGTTTTGGCTGAGGGGGACCGTGGGTTCCATTCCAATCTATCGTGTTAACTGATTTTCAAGATATCAGTGCTAAAATTAAACTTAATGTCAGACACTACACAATACCTCCATTAGTTTTGTACCTAATTGTTTCCTGTGATGTGTATGACTATGATAAATTGAACCAAACAATTTCAGGCTACGAAATGTATATCATACGATATGCTATCCAATTTATTGCCCTTATAGAAACTGTCATGAATTCAATTTTCCCATTATTGTACCGTTGCAAGTTCCGCATGCTTCGCCGCTGGCATTTATCTGACCTCTGCAGTCAAAACGGCTGGGAAATAAGCACCATTTGAAAGATGACACAATCCTATGATACCTGCTACAAGCAACAGGTTGTACTACTTGTAAGAAAATATTCAATGGTAAAGTTGCTTGCCTCTTCGAAGTTTATCAAGCGACTTTTGTTATATACTTAAAAGGTCATTCACAAAAGCTTGGGTTTGACATGGGTCTTTTTTTTTAAGATTCATATTATTATTTTTTTTGTTATTGACATATGGAAAAAGCCGTTCATATTTTCCTCATAATAAATTCTACTCCACAACTAGGTTACTACAACATGCATTTTTATTTATTCAAAAATGTTTGTAAAACTTTCAACCAGTTTCATAAAACATATCTAAATAAAAACAATTACTCTATTAAGGACAAGGTCCGAAATGAGACTATGAGACTGCTCTGTTATTCTTTTAAATTATTTCTGAATGTACTCGCATTTTCCCGTGTTTATTGCTCAGAAGGTCAGCGATGCAAATGATTATCGTCTTAAAATGTGATGTGAAAATAGTGTCAATGTTAAATGTATCCTAAAATTCGCTCACACTGCTGTTAGCAATCACAATTCAAACTTAAACTCATAGGTACATTATTTAGGTTCTCGCTCAGTCATAAATAACGACAATCCGAAGTTTAAAATCGAGGCTAAAACTTCTCATTGTCTGGAAGACAAACCTAAGTGCGACAAACATTTGTATTTCAATATTTACTCACTTAAGTAACGTATGACAATATCTGCACACTATTCCAAGGACTAAAGCGAGCTGGCATCCTCGGCACATCCTTTCACGACCTACAATGAGGCATTTATGAATGGGCGCTTAAACAAGCGATTGCCTACTCACCTCACAGCTATTTCATTTAATACAAAAGACTATTGCTCGAATGGTGTTTGATTGCACTCAGCTTCGGCTGCTTATAATGAAGCATCGACTACTGTATCTCATTGTTTAAAGGGCAGATAGGTTCCTATCAACGAAGATAGGTACTACTAGTCAAATTACGTCGAACACATCTGAATGCTAGGGTTGTGAAAGACATCAGACGCATGGAGACACCAAAGAAGGACAACGAGAAAACCAGGAAAAAAACCAACCTGTATTTTCTTTAGTGCTAGCTTATAACTATAAAAAAATTGTTACAGTATTTGCCTACATATTAATGGCTTAAGACGAGCCTGAAACGGGGAAATAAGACCTGAGAAGGCTTTCCAAAGTTCAAAGTCTATATAATTTTATTAAAAGGGTTTTTTAACACAGTATCATCTCATTAGTAGCCAACTCATCGATCTATCAGGAACCAACTGTGAAACATGTTAAGACTATGCTGTTAGGAAGTGTGATGCGATTAACCTACAAAAAACGCACCTTGAACTTTATGCACTGACAATGAGAAAAACGATAATGACCATCTTCGGCAACCCTTCACTTCGCGTACCTATAATGAAGTGTTGATGACACCATTCCTCTGTACGCAACGATTACTTACCTACGACTTTGTTGTTTGACCTGTTGTAAAATACTCCCTAACCAAGATAGGTAGGTACCTATAGATAGGTATCTATGGTACTATAAGCTACTTAAACCTACCTGGCTACGAATTATACGGTTGGTACCTACGGGGCCTTAAAATAAAAGTTCAGGCGCCTCTTAGCGAATTTAGCTTCCTCCCAAAGTTTCAAAGGGGTAGGTCACCTCATTTTTGAGCAATAGCAGGTTAGGGATTAGGTACCTACCCAATGCTGCATATGAATCTAAAGAGATCATGGTTAGAGTTGTGCAAGGCCAGGTCAAACCGGGACGTATGAAGAACGTGTGATTGAAGATATCGTCACAGATTATAATATCATAGTAGCGTAATATCGTCAATTGTGAAGGAAACACAGTAAACGGTAGATAAAAAGGATAATAGCCGTGCACTTACAATTTAGTGGTTCCGGGCTGAATGCTGAATGGCAATGATATCGAGCTTGAATTATTCGGGAGATTTCCTTGGAGTGACTCGGGATTAGTGCTCTTGGAGGTGATGTACCTATCTAAGCTGTTATCCTGTGTTACATTTGTATATTGCTTAGGTATAGGTAGGTACATCACTTGGGAAATAACTAGTCTCAACGGTTTACCTTCCTAAGTAGTCTGGATTTATCGATTACTTAAGTATTTGCAAGCCTCTTCTGGTAACCCGATTAATCTGTCGTAAACAGAGACGCTTAACATTCTTTTAGTAAGTTTAGAAACATACTCCGGGAACATAGTTAGGAAACCTAGATTCGANAGGTACAGTGACTTCCAAAAATGCATAAGCAATCTCACAAAGTAATAGCTTGACGTTTAGTTTGACTTACGACCTTCTATTTTCAAGTTGTCTTCAACAAGTGATTGTCGTTCATAATTTCGTCATTTAAAAATGAGTTAAGATGGCCTAACAGTTTAGCGCCCTCAGAGAGAAATTGAAATCAATGTGTCGTAAGTTCAAATCCCACGCATGACTTGACTTTTTGTAAGTTCTTACCCGATCGGAAGTAATGGATTAGCAATATATTAAATTATTCTTCAACTTGTTCACACATTTCGTAAAGTTAGAAAGGTAGATCACAAAAAACTAAATTAGGAATTTAGATTTCTGCGAGGTAGACATGAGTGTTATGAATATTTAGCTTGATCGGAATGAACTGTCGGTTGGTTGAAGTTGTTGGTTAGTGACGTGTGATTAACAGTATTGTAATATTCTTAAAATGCAGGCAAATATTAGTATTGAAGTGAGGGCGACTATTATTGCGCTGCATAAAAGTAGTCTTAATAAAACACAAATATCTGAAGAAACCGGACTGAATGTGAGTATAATACATATTAATGAGTTGTAACTTTATAAATTAATCTTTCAATTAAAATTTATACCTGAGATTATTTGGTAACATATGGCTTAATTCTTTTTATTGATTTTTGAATCCATCATAACTTTATGAANCATAACTTTATGAGGCTTAAAAGAGAAATATTAGTGTTTATTATTGGAATCATAAATGCCGAGTTTTATTTTAAAATTATATTAAATAAATATGATTATTAACATATTATTTAAAAATTAAGTCACTTTAGTATTTTGTTAAGTATAGCTGCCTAATATCATTCTTTTTTTGTTTTAGAGAAATACTGTAAGTCTTTGGATAAAATATATGAGGAAGAGGGTAGCCTTGCTAGTCGAAAGAGATGTGGAAGACCGAAGCTTATTAGCGAGGCGCAGCGACGACATATGGTGGACGAATATGAAACAAATGGTTTCACACCAACGAGACACTTTGCGGAATTAATAATATAATATCTAAATCCAGTCAAAAAGGCAGGTTTCATTTATGGCGCAAGAATAACACTCGCTGGTGTGATAAAAACGTAATCCCTAACACCGAATCAGGTCGAATTACAATTAATANCTTAAAATGTGATGTGAAAATAGTGTCAATGTTAAATGTATCCTAAAATTCGCTCACATTGCTGTTAGCAATCACAATTCAAACTTAAACTCATAGATACCTTATTTAGGTTCTCGCTCAGTCATAAATAACGACAATCCGAAGTTTAAAATCGAGGCTAAAACTTCTCATTGTCTGGAAGACAAACCTAAGTGCGACAAACATTTGTATTTCAATATTTACTCACTTAAGTAATAGTCGTATGACAATAATATCTGCACACTATTCCAAGGACTAAAGCGAGCTGGCATCCTCGGCACATCCTTTCACGACCTACAATGAGGCATTTATGAATGGGCGCTTAAACAAGCGATTGCCTACTCACCTCACAGCTATTTCATTTAATACAAAAGACTATTGCTCGAATGGTGTTTGATTGCACTCAGCTTCGGCTGCTTATAATGAAGCATCGACTACTGTATCTCATTGTTTAAAGGGCAGATGGTTCCTATCTACGAAGGTAGGTACTACTAGTCAAACTACGACGAACACATCTGAATGCTAGAGTTGTGAAAGACATCAGACGCATGGAGACACCAAAGAAGGACAACGAGAAAACCAGGAAAAAAACCAACCTGTATTTTCTTTAGTGCTAGCTTATAACTATAAAACAATTGTTACAGTATTTGCCTACATATTAATGGCTTAAGACGAGCCTGAAACGGGGAAATAAGACCTGAGAAGGCTTTCCAAAGTTCAAAGTCTAAATAATTTTATTAAAAGGGTTTTTTAACACAGTATCATCTCATTAGTAGCCAACTCATCGATCTATCAGGAACCAACTGTGAAACATGTTAAGACTATGCTGTTAGGAAGTGTGATTCGATTAACCTACAAAAAACGCACCTTGAACTTTATGCACTGACAATGAGAAAAACGATAATGACCATCTTCGGCAACCCTTCACTTCGCGTATAATGAAGTGTTGATGACACCATTCCTCTGTACGTAACGATTACTTACCTACGACTTTGTTGTTTGACCTGTTGTAAAATACTCCCTGACCAAGATAGGTAGGTATAGATAGGTATCTATGGTACTATAAGCTACTTAAACCTACCTGGCTACGAATTATACGGTTGGTACCTACGGGGCCTTAAAATAAAAGTTCAGGCGCCTCTTAGCGAATTTAGCTTCCTCCCAAAGTTTCAAAGGGGTAGGTCACCTCATTTTTGAGCAATAGCAGGTTAGGGATTAGGTACCTACCCAATGCTGCATATGAATCTAAAGAGATCATGGTTAGAGTTGTGCAAGGCCAGGTCAAACCGGGACGTATGAAGAACGTGTGATTGAAGATATCGTCACAGATTATAATA
The DNA here is from genome assembly GCA_002192655.3 of Mamestra configurata. Classification (NCBI taxonomy): domain Eukaryota; kingdom Metazoa; phylum Arthropoda; class Insecta; order Lepidoptera; family Noctuidae; genus Mamestra; species Mamestra configurata. The sequence goes on along the minus strand of NDFZ01001230.1, from coordinate 5,543 downwards.
TCATAGTAGCGTAATATCGTCAATTGTGAAGGAAACACAGTAAACGGTAGATAAAAAGGATAATAGCCGTGCACTTACAATTTAGTGGTTCCGGGCTGAATGCTGAATGGCAATGATATCGAGCTTGAATTATTCGGGAGATTTCCTTGGAGTGACTCGGGATTAGTGCTCTTGGAGGTGATGTACCTATCTAAGCTGTTATCCTGTGTTACATTTGTATATTGCTTAGGTATAGGTAGGTACATCACTTGGGAAATAACTAGTCTCAACGGTTTACCTTCCTAAGTAGTCTGGATTTATCGATTACTTAAGTATTTGCAAGCCTCTTCTGGTAACCCGATTAATCTGTCGTAAACAGAGACGCTTAACATTCTTTTAGTAAGTTTAGAAACATACTCCGGGAACATAGTTAGGAAACCTAGATTCGAGACCAAATTAGAAATTCTGTTTCTCTATGGTTAGGTATCTTCAACAAAGTACAGAAACAAAAGAATATTTATCTATTAAATACCTACAACATAAAATTGTTTTGTACGATACCTATACCTACCTATGTACCTATATCTACAATTTAAAGTTAATTTTAGGTACCTAATTAAAAACAATTAGGTAGATACTTAACCATAACCTACCTTTTTGACATAGTTATCCAGCGAAGCCCTGTGCTCCAATTTTGTTAGGAACTGATATGGCGGAAGGTGTAGCGGCGTTGTGGCTCGCACCGGCCACTTCCGCGCATTGTGGCTGCTAATCGGGTCTCTGCATGGCCCCCATGCTTACGAAATAGCAATTCACACCATACAGGTAACGCACTACCCATGAGTGAGCAGGGCTTGGAGCGTTACCGCTTGAACCATCCTCGTAACATGTCCGACATCTACCAAGCAATATCCAATAGCTGAAAGAAAATTTTACAACTTTTTAAAAATCTGTTCGTAAAATAAATCAGCTGTACCCTACAGGTTGTGGAGTAATGCGAGCATAAACTTAGGTACCGAGCACTTGTTTTTTTTTGCATTTCAGAGTTGATTCCGTAGCTAAAGTTCCATGCTTTGAAGTTAAGTGATTGATAAAAGTCACGCCGTAAACTAATTGGATTCTTTACTATCATGGCAACATACTATCACACCTGTTTCCTTACTTAAAAATGGCAAGAACCTTCCAGCGTTGTCAGTGGCAGTGCAGAGATCACTCAGCCTTCGGAATGCAGATGTTGGGGCACCAACAACAGGACAGACATTAGACAGGAGATAAGTAAGACACTATTTGGAAATCAGTTACATAACCATGACTTGTTGCCAGAAACTTCATCCTCTTAATCCTCCAGANGACACTATTTGGAAATCAGTTACATAACCATGACTTGTTGCCAGAAACTTCATCCTCTTAATCCTGGAGGATTAAGAGGATGAAGTGAGAGCAAGCAAGAATATCTCTGCAGCAAAACATTTGCATTTTCGGAATTCTGTCGGTAGCTTCATAAGTGTTGTGCTCAAATTCACGTCGTGTACCTGCCTGTTAAGGCCATTTTTGCGGTCGCTCGGTAGATACCTCAACCACAGATACACACCATAGTAGACCACGTAGTGACTAAAGGCACTTTACCTTAGGTATTTACTCTTAACCATGTACACTTGACCTACCGTTGACAGAATTGCTCAAACTGGCTAAATTAACTTTTTTTATTTCAAAGTTTGTACTTTTCCTCTCAGATCCCTGGGTGTAAAGGTGTCAAGNTTACTCTTAACCATGTACACTTGACCTACCGTTGACAGAATTGCTCAAACTGGCTAAATTAACTTATTATTTCAAAGTTTGTACTTTTCCTCTCAGATCCCTGGGTGTAAAGGTGTCAATCTGATTAGCTTCGCTTGTCCGCGAATAATTTCGTACTGCGCAAACTGAGCTAGCAAAAAATGTTTATTAGCGAATATCATCAAGCGCAAATGAGTAGGATAATTTACACGATAATAATGAATTGCAGATTAGCTTGATAGGTTCCCATGTGAACAGAATTTAGGTGTAATAGACATGTGGGTAATTTAAACGCCCACATTCGCTTCGGTGATTAGATTGTAAAACTAATTAGTTCACATATTTTCCAACTTCATTTACTTAGGTATCATGCTATAGTCGAAAACGGAAAATATTCTTAGATTTAAAATCATACTAGATATGTTACGCCCAAATATCGAAAACGCTCATTGAGCAAAAAAATTGCTCACAATTTTGCGTCGTGGCATTTGAGAAAACGGCCACGCGTTATGGCAATAAACAAAATCCATGACGCGTCCTTAGCCTTGACCGATGCAACCCCATCCCGAAAGAGTTTGAGGGAATTTAGGGCACCCCGACACGGATAGGTCGTGGCACTTAAGAAAATGACCACAAGTCATTTTCTTAAGTGCCACGACGCAAAATTCGTGATGTGAAATTTTGGAACAAGCCAACACGCGTTGAGCTGTTTTTTCGCTCAATGAGCGTTTTCGGTTTTTGGGCGTAACGGAACATAGTTCGTTCTTAGAACACATGTTATAATAGCCACGCGAAACACCCAAAATCATTCATACCATCGTGCTTAGGGCTTCTACGAAAGAGGCGTCACCGCGACATTTATGCAAGGAATAGCTAATCTGGAATCAACAGTTCTCTTGCTTCATGTATCTTTCAATCATTTGATTCAGATTCAGAGCACTTAAGTTTTGTACTGCTGGGCTGCAAGCTAGAACAGTCGCGCAGGCGTAATTCATTGCTCTGTGTTGGACTGATGGTAGTATATTATTTTTATTTCTAGAGTTTCCTTGGTAGACATCTCATGTACGTGAAAAAACAAGACTACTTGCCACCTGGGCAAGTAGTCTTGTTTTTTATTCCATATACAGGGTGGTCTTGTGTTTAATAAAATACGAACTGCACATTACTTTGACTTTTTATTTACAATATATTATTATTCTCTTTAATTTTTTTCAGTTTTTTACGTTATTTTTCATTTCAGGCACTAAACATACATCCTTTCATTTTATTTAAGCGTAAACACACGTTTTAACAGTTATATGTAAGACCTCACTTTTCAAATACATGTGCAACATAAGTGGACACAAACTATTACAGTAAAATTAAATACTTTTAGCAAAAAACGCCTTTGGCGTGAAGAGATCACCTGCGCAATAATCTCATTACAATATGGCTTAAGTAAGCTTTTAACCTAAACTAAGAACTAGAACAGCATTTCATCAAGTTATAACAGTTATTGCACAACTAAGTAACATTACAATTATGTGAACAAACAATTTAGCGCAGAAGTAAAGTGACGAAAAGATGTATTAGATCCAGACCCAAAGATACATTGATCATTCGGTCCAGCAATACAAAGTACACAGCAACAACAATCCAAATAGAAAATATAGAAAATCATGCGTTGTATACCTAATTATACCTAAATACTAACGTAATTTTATTTCAATATAAATAAGTTACAAAAAGTGAGGTCCGTCAGAGGTGTTGAGATGGGAAAAGAGATTATTAGGAAATAGGTACACAGAATGCTGAAGTGTGTACAAGCCGTGTCCTTTTACAATATCCAAACCATGCAATAATTTGTTCGCATCCTATAACATTCTTCTTTTTATAAATTCCATTCGGTGACATATAACGATATTACACAAACAATTTAATGTATAATAATCGCCATAATAACTTGTACTTTACATCTAACAACTAACATAAGAAAATCGATCATACCCAAAACCATTCAAACAAACATTTCTGCTAACAGTAAGTAGTCACAATCGCAACACATTTGTCCGTCAATCAACTTGTGAGAAAGCGTGGGATTCCATCATCCAGATGAGAATCACAACTTCTGCTGATCGACATAACATGCACCACAAGGCACAAAACCAAAATGAACTTCAAGTTAACTAAAATTGACAACATAGTCGGTGCTTCCCTCTTGGCAAGAACTCTATTATAATTTGGTTTTATAGCGATATTTTTTTTATAAAAATATTATCTTTCTTTTTATTGCCACGTTAAAATTTGAGATCTACTAATAATTACACTAAATACATGTTCTCTTTACATCATACATCTTGAAAGACAAATAAAACAGGTACTATTTTACATTTATGATATTTTTTGTCATTGCATGAACTCCTTGATATCTAATTAAAAATACATACACGTCTATGGTAATATTAGCTTTAACAGACGTATGTGATTGAATGCCATATCAGAAAATTTACTAAATAATTGGTCTCTCGATATTCAATTCAGACACATATTTCTATTGAAGCTACAAATTGCTTTACTATTAAGAGGAGTACACAGAAAACTACATGTAACAACCATACACAAACAAATAAATAGCAACTTTAAGTATACCAAAGCCAATTTTGTTCAGAGAGAATGCTGATCGAACATCGAACGGAGACGACGTCTAGGTGCTATTTAATTTAGCGGCAAAACGGGTGAGACGAGGAGTTGAAGACATTAACGTTGAACTATCCGGCAACAACAGTGGTGGCAGTTAACTACAAAGTGGGGAAACAAGTAACAGGGGTACATCGGAACATGTATGGGAGCGACGGCATCACGTGAGGCGGCAGGCGGGCAGGCGGCCGCACGACGAGTGCCAGCGCCGCTTGCGCCGCGACGACGCGTCCGACAGCTCCGCCGTGGACAGCGTGCGCGACCCGCCGTCGCCCAGCTCTGCAACACGCACCGCAACGTTACGTCACGACTTACTGACACGATTACATACTATCCAGATACTCCACGTATGGAATTTGGACTAACGAAAAAGTGGTGAAGAGCTCCGTTGTTCCAATTTGTAAAGGCTTGTATTTCTGGGGTATCTATTAGAACTAGTTCGGGTACCCGAATCAACGGGCAACGACCAAGAACGATTATGCATGCCAAGGGCATGGCCAAAAAATATTGGAGAGCTGAGCGACTTGGTCTTTAGTCAGTATCTGCATAGTATGTATTCTGCGTATCACTACAAACTTGTCATTCTCATAATAATGCACTATCATTCAGAAAAAATCTTTGTTATTTGTAAAGTACTAGATACACGCAAACATACAGCACGTATATTTGAAAATATATTTTACTGCACTTTTTATCAGTTATATTATATTCACGCATCATAAATACGTTTTATTTTGGGACATAAATAAGTGTTTATAAATCATTATAAGCTTGTTATTGTTTAGCGAGTATATGTAGGTATATGGCTGTTCATATAGATAAGATCGGTGGTATATAAGGTTGGAAGCTATTACATAGGGGTATTCGTCACTCGCATGCAACGAACCTAACTCAAGGAACAAACGCGAGCGCGCACTAGACCGGCTATGCGCACTTCTTCAGGCTCTGAAAATTGTACGACGACTTTATTTACTTCTCATATTCACATAGATTCATTAATTTAACTGGGTCTTCTCTTAATAATTTTAGGACTGATTAATATAAAATTTATTTAGACTGCAAGCACCAGTAATTCTAAACATCAGGAAATTGTCAAGAAATCCTAATAAAAT
>NDFZ01001229.1:0-13170 GCA_002192655.3 Mamestra configurata | reverse complement strand
TAATTAGTTAATTTCTCCAGCCTTCGGTAAGTGCATTTATTTTCTTTGTGTGTGGGTACCGCCTAATAATTTAATCGATCGTTATTTTTACGCTGATTATAATACTTCATCCGCGACAAAACAAGTGCTTATGAAGGCAATTAAGCCTAGTGACGACGGTTTCCAAATTGTAGGCGTGAAAAAAACCGCGAAGTCTGGTACACGTAGTACCTAAGTATAACACGTAGGTACTACGTGTCGCTAATTAAAATCAGACTTATTGAGCAAAATCGCTTCTAAGGAGGTTCGATCATTCAGCTTATTTTAGTCTAGTAATGTGAAACTCCTTGGTGGAACTCTCATATATATTTTATGGAAATTTAAAAAAATCCGTAAACGATGCGCACGGTGCCATACAACGAGGAGTGTGGTAAAATAGGTACCTACTTAGACAAGAGTAGGTACCTTTTTTTGAGCAAATGTTTAGAAATAACAATTTTTTACAACGCCAGCGACATGCGCCTCAAAACGAAGTTCTGAGTCCGTGACTAGACCTAGGTTGCAAGCGGTTTCCACCCTTTGAATGTTTTTTTCCCATGATTTTAACTTCTGGCTTCGCAGAAAGAATTGTCTTTATTTGATTTTTGCTTCCCATGACCATAAACTTAGATTTTTTTGGATTCAGTTGGTACCTACAAGTGAGTTGCCCATAGACCACGACGCGATTCTGCTTACTTCCTCATTTAGTGTACACACGCCGGCTGTTGTGTCACTAGTGTTGGACGACACATAGGTACCTACAACTGAGTATCATCCGCGTAGAAAACTGCAAATACCATGTATACCTACATGGTATTTGCAGTTTTTAATACACACAGTTAGGTCGGCACTATAAAGTATGTAGGTACTTAGAGTAAAAGCCCGAGCAGCGATCCCTGGGGAACTTCCCTTGTGATTAGTTTCGGGGAAGAAGATACCGAGGACCTGCGCAACTCGACCCGTTGCGACCTAGCCGTTAAATAACTCTTAAACCAACCCGTTGTCTGGCCGTCAAAGCCGTAATAAGTTAATTTGGACAGTAATAAATGAATATGTCAAATGCCCGCGAGTAGCCGACCAGCACCATAATGGAACCCTCACCGCGGTCCCGTACTTCCAGGAGGTTACCCACGACGTCCGCTAAGGCAGTCGCGGTTCCGCGTCCCTTTCTAAAACCTGACTGCAAATCAGGCAGCATACCATGCTTCTTGAGAAAGTCGGTGAGCTGCAGATACACCACCCTCTCCAACACTTTGGACAAACATGGCAAAATACTAATTGGACGAAGGTCTTGGTAAATTTGTGGGTTATTATTTTTTGGGAGAGGACACACTATCGCATCACGCGACAAATCAGGAAATACGTTTGACTTAATTGATCTATTTACTANGGACACACTATCGCATCACGCGACAAATCAGGAAATACGTTTGACTTAATTGATCTATTTACTATCTCGGCGATTGTAGTTAAGGATTGTGGTAGTGGAAGAGTTCGCATATCTTTCGATATACCGTTAATCCCTTGCGCATTTGTGGATATGTTTTTTTAAGATATTTAACACCATTGTTTATTGGCATTAAGGTGAAAATTGCGGAACCGTTTTATTATTTACATCTAAGAACGCTAAATTTATCCCGTCTGGGTCTTCAAATTGTTCAGCGAGCACACCATCATCCTTACCTACCGGAAGCCCATGCTTTTTTAAATTGTACCATAATGATTTAGAGTCGCTAATGTATTTATATATTTAGTAAAAAAGGCTTTTTTCTCATTGAGTAGACCAACTACTGCTTGGTGCTTCAGGTGTAAGTAGTAACGTTTATGTGCGCATTTCTAAGTTTAAACATTTTATAATGTCTATTATCCAAGGCGTTGGTTGGGTTTTGAATATTCTGGTTTTAATAGGTGCGTGGGCGTCAAAAAGGCTAATGATGTGCGAAATTAAAGGAATGTACCATGTCATTTACATCCTGTAGTTTGCAGATTGAGTCCCACGGGATTGCCTCCAGGTCTCTCCTGAAATCGTCAGCCTTAATGTCCCTAAACACGCGATACACTACCCGTTTACGTAAAGGCTTCTCTTTTTTAAAGACTATTTCGCATGAGACGAACGAGTGATGACCCAGCTCCGTCACCACTGTCCTGTCACAGTAATCAAGGAATTCTATAATATTTTTTGTTTTACCATTGTTAGTGTCAAGCATATTAACGTTAAAATCGCCTAATAAAATGCAGGGACCATTTTGGTTACCCATTGAAAGGGTTTTCGACAGGGTTTTTCTAAGCAGTTAATCAAAAACCCATAAGTCACAGGTAACCCGTTTGAATGGCTTAAAGGAACATTTTGGGTTTTTATAGAGAGGATTTTCGATAGGGTTTTTCTAAGCAGTTAATCTTAAACCCATACGATTTTGGTAACCCTTTAAATGGCTTAATGGACCATTCTGGTTAAACAAAAACCCGTACGGTTTGAGTAACACTTTTGAACGGCTTAAGTTAAGTCGTTCAAAAGAGTTCCTTACACTTTCAACTCTTTTGAAAACGATAAAAGCGTAACATTCCAACTCGGAGCAATGTAATATGATCCCTCGATGGTAGGCATATGTTGCGAAATGGCATAGCACGCGTCAAGCGTCAGCGGCGGGGCGGCGCGGCGGCGCCTTTGTGGATATTACCGAGAGCCTTGCAAACAGGGATCTATGATCATTAATGCATGTAACATAGAGTTCTTTTTAGCTTTGTTGGCCGGATATCGAAATGACTTATTATTATGATTTATTCGTGTCTGTACTTGTTTACTACTTTATTGACATTACTTCATTTTTGTTGTTTGAGTTTTTGAAGACGGACGTCTTTTGAGATTTTATTTTTATTATTTTGTGAATTTTGAACTATTAATATATGTATTGAAAAAATGCCACAACCGAAACGAGACGCTGTACATCGCTATTATTTATATGATGCATCAAATAATACAAGTAAATGTACTTTATGTGGAAATTCCTTAAAGGAAAGGTTATATTCTAATATTTAGTTATCCTGACAACTTACTTGAGTACCTATTTGTTATATGTATTGTAATGTTATTAATGTTAATGCCTTCACTGTAAAACCTTACAATAGGTAGGTACTTATGTTACGTAATTTTATCAATCTAAATTCAAAAGCAATNATAAAATGACATTGTCATGCGGAGCCAATGCACACACGCTGTCCGTGATCGCGTCCAGGAAAATGTTTATTTCTAACCAGGGAGGCCGGTATGCTGTTCCTACAAGTAGTTTTGGCAGATTTATTCGTCCAAATTTGTTCCACCTGCGGATGATGAGGATGGGCCCTTATTTGAGTACTGATTCCAATTTTAATATAAACACCCCTCCCCCCCCAAGTCACGTATCACCACCGGGCGCGGTCTGTTTCGCAATAATATCCAGGAACCACCGGCGCCCTGCTCTCTTCCCCCTCCCTTAACCTTGTCATATTAAATGCCATTGCCAAGCATGGATATTATCTGTGCGAGGCCAAACTGGTCCCTATCTCAGCATATGCTGAGGCCGATAGTGAAAACGATGGCAATCATTAAAAATGAACTAATCACGTGCTTTTATGCAGTAAATTGTATTCAAATAATAGTTCCCGGCTTGATTTAACCATTTATATAGATAAACACATTTTTTTACGGTTGCGATGCGAGTAAGTAGGCAAGTGCTTCATGAAGTGGTTTTCACGTGCAGGAAAGTAAAGATATTTACTTTCCTTCAATAAGTGCTTGAATTAAGCTAGGTTCTACTAGGAATATAAAAATAAATTAATTTCGCTTGTATGCCTGATGCATACAAGCGCGAAATTAATTTATTTTAACCTCTAAATATCACGACAACGTGACACTTTAGGGCACCATGTTGCAAACATTTTTTGTTTATTTAAGTACCCTCTACCCACATAATCACACCCGTTTCATCGTGCGCTGCGACATTGAAAAAAAAAATATTGGCGACGAGGACCTATGCCACAAAGGTTCTAATGCCCTAGTACCGACTAGCAAAAGGTTTAAATTCAAACAATAAATACGAACAGTTAAATCCATGACTTTATTTCATTATCCATTCAATTCGTACACATATCGTTACACTAGAGAAAATATTTCCTCACTAAACATATTCCTCGTTTATTTATAAATCACATTTAACATTTAAAACGCTAAGTTTACATTTAAACTATTACTGAAGTACAATTAATTTTGTATGGCAGACTACGCAATACGTGAAGATTAAAAATGTGAAAGTATACTACTGCGCGACATAGGTACAAGCGAATATTCAGTCGCCCGTTTGTAGCGACCCTTATATGAACACGCCTGATTTTTTTATTTGCTCAAATCGCGAGCAAAGCTGCTCATACATGCTCAAATCCAAATTATAGATTGCTTCCATACAATCATTTAAGAAATAATTATGATATAATCAAATAACATAGTTTTCAAAGTCGTGGTCCCGAAAGCAATTTATACATACATACAATACGCTCAAAAAGAATCTACAGAAAATTCATTGTTACATTTTGGTCTTCATTTAAAAAATAGTTGCCATAATAATAATTGCTCTTAGCGCGTGAAATTAACGTTTTATGGGTAATCATATTTCCACCCTGTGTTACCATGCACAAAAACCTAAATTTAGACTTAATTTACAAAAATAATAACCGATGAGTATTACAAAACAATATTTTTTAAATAACGAAATTAGTTTCAAACAATGTCTTAAAAGCATTTTAATAACGATTTATTACAATAAAAAATTATCCTTACTATCAATATTGATTGGTTTTAAATTGACAAAAGGATACTTTGGATTCAGAACTTATACCTTTAAGAGTTTGAATGGGCAGAAAACCCGTGAATCGGAAACGGTTCTCCACAATGTTGTGTTCATATAATTCGTGAAATATTTTTAATCGTCTGTTACAACTAAACTGTAAACTTATACCGAATATTCTGTAAACATATTCGTTGTGGTGTTTCTGTTGAGGTGGAAGCGCCAGGGTACACCGAAAACTTCAAATTTTCTAATGTTTTTTGCAATTTGCAAATCAGTGTCAGGCTGTATGTTGGACAAAATATGATTCGCGACCGTAACACGTATTTATTTACAGAATTATGATCATCAATACATCCCTCTAAGTTCATTTAACTCGATTTAATAATTATTTCATAACAAAAAGTCATTCAATCGAGTTACATGAATGATACAACCTGTATTGATGATTTTAATTATTATAACTCAGTAAAGCCATATTCGTTACGGTCGCCAATCGTACTTTTATCAACATACAAACTGACACTGACCTGCAAAATGCAAATAAAGTATGACAATTTAAATTTCGCGGGCTATGCTGGCTCTTCCACCTTACGCGGTTAGTCTGAAGACTTAATGAAACATGAATCGACCACTTATTCAATCTTGCAAACATACAAGAAATAGACAAGTAGTCCATTAATTAACATCAAATTATATTATAATCATATTAACAATCATATTTTTTATAAACTGAAATAAGTTGTTTATTTCTATATTCAATATTGATTTTCTGACGGAATGTTTTATTTTTCTAATTAATTTATTAAACAATGATTTAATACAATTCGTAAATTTAAATTATTAGCTTCACATTGCTTTTAAAATTATCCCATTCAATCAAAAACAGATGTTATTTTAATACATAAATCAATGAATATTTTCGCATCATATTGACAACAGAATATTATTTAACTCTTAACAAAACTTTTTATTTTTCGGAAGACAGTTACTGAGGCCTCCATTTGTAAAAAACTTGTAAATAAATGATTTTATTAGTATATTTTATATGTAGTCACTTTTTAATGCAAAGTTACCCAGTTTATAACATTATGCCTGAACTCTCCGAAGGATGACAAAAGAGTACGATATACTTTTGGAACTATTATATGAACCTCTTTGTAGACAAAGATCTAAACTAAGTTAGTCTAGCTAAGTTCGCATAGCTGAGGTATGTTCTCATATATTTTTTAAATTGTTTATGGTTTGCAAACAGGTATGGTTAAACTCCTCAGCTCTGCAAACTGAGCTCAAATTAACTTAGTTCTTGGTGTACATGGAATAAGCTATTAAGCCTATTAACCTTACTCAAGAATTCATCATCTGCCTAGCCTTTTTCCCAACTATATTGGGGTCGGCTTCCAGTCAAACCGAATTCAGCTGAATACCAATATTTTACGGGGAGCGGCTGCCTACCAGACCTCCAAAACCCATTAACCGGGTAACACGGTACTCTTTGGCAAGACTGGAGTCAGATTACCTGGCTTCTGACTATCCGTAACGACTGGCAAAATGACAGCCGGGACCAACGGTTTAACGTACATTCTGAGGCACGGAGGAGTCTCGGTATGTTAAGATGGTCACCCATCCACAAACCGACCTCGGCAAGCGTTGCTTAACCTTGAAGATCGACCCGTGCGGCTGTTATTATTTAGCCACGAGCTCCTCTACCTTACTCAAGAATTGCTATACTTTTATTATTGATAGGCAGGCGTTTGACCACAGCAATGATGTGCTCGACGATGGAGCACTTGCCTACAAGTAACAGTAAGCACTTTATGTTACAAACTGGGTGAGATCGCAAGATGTTACAAAGTCACTGAGGCTCTTTCTATGGCACTGACATTAACTTAGTGGAATGTTGACTAACATTCAAGATATCCTCGCTTATCGAGTAAGCCGAAGTCTCAAACATGTATTAGTTATTTAGTTTCAACTAAAAATGTTAATGCAACATTAAAATGATATTAATATACACATATTAGTTAAAAAAAAAAACGCAAAAACAAACCGTTCTCTTATGGTATACACAAATATCGATGATTGAGGTTAATTATAAGCTCAGTAAAGAAAGAATCAATGCATCACAAATTAAAGTGATTCAATTGGCCGAGTTTGACAATTATAGACATTAACGTTCCAGAATCTGGGACTTTCTACTACATGCATTTTTTTTTAATTAACAATAAAATTGTCTAATTATCTACGTGTATTTCCTTAGACATAAAAAATGTATTTACTGAACGATTATATAAAGTACACCATAAAAGACGCGAAAACTACAAAACAAAAACCGGGATAAAAATATTGCATTAAAAGATATTAAGAAAGCATTTTTATCAAATATATCACATACGTCACAGGTCCTGTTCAAACATGTTTAACACTAAATAGATCGCTAGCGAGTAAAAGGGACAGACAGACACAGTAGTGAATGGTGGAAATGCATTTACGGATACAAAGATGTCGATTTGAAAATGAGATCTAGATTTTTATGCATTGCAATATTTACTACCACAGGTTATGTTATGTATGATTTAGATTATTCGCCAGTCTGTCCGCATTCTTAAAATAAACATTAATATAAATTATTTACAAAAGAAAAGCGACTTTCAGTGACAAACCGTCGAACAGGACAAAACTAAAGCCTAAAAATACAACACTACAAGCTAAAAACTAAACTAAACAAATGAGATTTAATAAACTTATACAAGAAAATATGATAATAACATCAGTGCGCGAACAAACTCCATGTTTTCCAAACAGATTTCGTAATTAAATAAAAATATGTATTTTTTTTTTTAGTTTTTACCAAACGCCTCAACATTGTAATACTGAAAAGCGACATTTACAAATTAAAAAATCGCGGCTAATATTCGTGCTNAAAGCCTAAAAATACAACACTACAAGCTAAAAACTAAACTAAACAAATGAGATTTAATAAACTTATACAAGAAAATATGATAATAACATCAGTGCGCGAACAAACTCCATGTTTCCAAAACAGATTTCGTAATTAAATAAAAATATGTATTTTTTTTTTTTAGTTTTTACCAAACGCCTCAACATTGTAATACTGAAAAGCGACATTTACAAATTAAAAAATCGCGGCTAATATTCTTGCTGGCAACACTTTGGGGGGGACGCTTTGACAGTTGTTTAAGTAGTCAGAATCCAGAAGACAAAATCTGACACGTCTTTCCAAGAGATATCGTGTTACCCAGTTACTGGGTTTTGAACTTCAGTCGCTCCATGAAAAATACCGATACGAGCAGTTTCCGGTTAGACTAGACACCGACCCAACCCCATGGTTGGGAAAAAGTGATTGTGTCCATTTCTCAGCCAATTTTGTTCCTGCCATCCCCAAAAATGCTACCAACACGAACAATTATCTAATCCCCTTTAATAACTAACACTATGAACAGTCTAAATGAAGCTTACACCTTTTTACAATAGTTTTTAGTTTATTTAGTATATTTTTTTCAATCACAACACTGAAACGCCGGTTTGATACACTTANCTTTAAAAAGGGTTTGAGGGGGCGTTGAAGTTTGTGGAGTACCTACTAAATCCGCGCGGACGAAGTCGCGGGCGAAGTGCTAGTATTCAATAANTATGAATACTTAATAATACTTTAGTAACATATATTATATCAAGTACACCTGCTTTTTGTTGAAATATTCAATAGAGAACGTGCACGACATTGACTATGCCATCTAGTGTCGCAAATTTGAAACTTTAACGTTAAGAATACTTGACTTTCGCTTCAGTGCCGCCACCTATAGTTCCTGCACGCTCCGCTTAGGTGAACGTGCTAGTAGTAGACTGCCATCTAGCGTTGCAATTTGGAAACTTATAAGTATTTTATATTTGACAGTGACATTTCTGCGGTGCAACCTATAGTTCGTGCACGTTCCCTCAGTCATTAAAAAAACTCAATATGTACCAGAATTTGGCCTGTTACTATGTTTTTTCTATATTAAAAATCATAATAACACTTTACCTGATCCAGTCATCGAACTAAGAAACGCATAAGAGCTCGACATGATTTTTACTGCTAGTAAGAGAATTATTAAATCTTCATAAATGTTAATTGGTAGTCGAACGAATCTGACACATTTTTATTTATCATTTAAATTTATACTAATTACGTTTAAATAGGCAGAGAAACGGGACTTCATAAAATAAATTTTAATAGAAATAAGAAATAGATTATGATTCAAATTTTTTGAAGAGTTTGCTTACTTTCATATAAAATTATTAGAGTATCAGTACTCATTCAAAATTGGTCAGATTTTAATTTATTCAAGAGTAGAAAAATACTTCATTGAAAACAATGATTTTTTCATACAAAATCGAATACCAAAAAAAAAATAATTAAAAAGTCCGAATCCCCGCCTAAGAATTATTTATCTAAAAAATCTATATACGCAGTCTAGAAAAAGTGTCTAACTACCCTCAAACCGGCGTATAAACACGAACGATCATTAAACACATAGTAAACACATAACCGATCTTTAGCCTACTTCTCACTACTTGTCTTGCGACTTTATTATCTGCTTACCTGCTTAAGCAGCCATGATGATCATTAGAACTGTTTTTGATATACAGTCGTTTAATTTTTTAATACAGCGAGTGTATTAAAATGAAGACAAAACATAGGAAAGAGTTTTAAGTATTTTCAGTTATGAAAACAAGAATAAACTTAGTTTCAATTTTAATACACTCCCTGTGTTCACAATCAAGCAAAGCTAAACACATCTAAAAATACAATAGATGACGCTAAAATATCCCCCACCCATCTAAATCGCGACCTTACTAAAGTTACTTAACATCATGACGTAAAAGCTTAATTTGACAGCGAACAAAGTATATCTATCTAACTCACACTTAGTAGATTCCCATAAGTCTAGTGCCTCATATTCTTGACGGCGAACTAACAGATATATGTTTGTCTCACTCGCACTTAGGTTTAAATGTTCACAATTCCTCCTAAGAACAGTCAGAAATATGTCTATATCACTCGCACTTGTAAGGATCACGTATGTCTGTCTTACTTCTCTCCGGATGAGGAACTCGAAGCCCTGCCGCGTCCTTTCTTGCCTCGCTTGTCGTCTGTGGACTCTTTCTCTGAAGGTTTCTCCTGAGGAGACGGCTCTTGTTTGACTGGTTGCGTCGGTTGTGGTGGCAAGTTGCCGCTCTGAAAATTGGTGCAGAATATTGGTTAGGCAAAAAATTATTACATCGAATTTAGTCGCCTTTGGTTATTTTGACGGCATTATTTTGGTTATTATGAAACAAATATTTGTATGGCCTACAGATAGTTGTTCCGGGTCTGGCCGTTCGTGTATGTGAGGTAACATGTTTGTTAAAGCACCCACGATAGAGAAGGCATTCCTAGCAACGTTTTTAAGAAAAAAAAGTGATCTACAAATAAGCCCAGTTACCTGGGGTTATGGAGGTCATTTGTAGATCTTTGGCAGACGTTACCGATAGTCAGAAGCCAGAAAATCTGACACCAGTCTTACCAAGGAGTACAGTATTACCCAGTTAAAGGGTTGTGGAGGTCTGGTAGGCAACCGCTCCACGTAAAATACTGGTATGCAGCTGAATCCGGTTTGACTGGAAGCCGACCCCAATATAATTGGGAAAAGGCTGGGCAGATGACGTTGACCTGGGGTTATGGAGGTAAGGTTATTTCCCGGTACCCAGCTGCAAGCTGCTGTGATACTGGAAGGCGACCACAACATGTTCGAAAAATGCTGGGCAGATTAATTGAAATCTTCTTGTCATCTTACCTTCTTCTTGGCATGCTTGTCGGCCTTCTTGCTGGCTCTGTGCTCGTCGTCATCTCTGTCGCGCGTACCCTTGCGCCCCATCACACCGAGCAGCTTGCTCACCATGCTGTTCTTGCTGCGACCCTCGGATTCTAGTGGTTCTGGTGACTGTGGAACAAAAACAAGGTCACATTAGGAACTTGGCAACAAGGATACCGCCCGTCTTTTTGGAGCCTGATCAGTAAATGAGCTGGCGTATCTTTTATGTTTGTAGGAACAGTACAAGATAGATAAAAATATATTAGTTACTAGGGATCTATGATCTATATTTTATTTACAGCTTCTTATACACAGACAACTCATAAACTCAGCTGTCTCTTTTCACAGGAGATATTATAATCCACAAGTGTGTATTCAAACGCAAGTGCACTCTCTGCTCCTTAACACCTCACAATTGCGATGAGGGACCAGACGCGGGACAAACATAGACATGTGCGTTCTGAGGTACAGAGGTCATCATACTAGCAACTTCCAAACTTCTGGTGAAAAGAGAAATTCCTAATGGAAAACCCAACAATAACACTTTTACCCGTCCTAGGAACCCAGGGCGCGAAGTCTCGACATAGTTAGCAATCGTCTACCGACCAAAATCGGTAAGGCCAGTACACAGTCAGTCTCGGACATGGTCCACAGATCAGATCAATGATTTTGACCGTGGATCACGTTTGAGATTGACCTTAGGACTTAACGGCCGAATTCTGTCGGTAGGCGATCGGTAACTATGTCGAGACTTCCCGCCCAGGACACTGAGACCATAGGGACAGTTCCATAGAAACTCATCCCTACAGTCATTCAAATGCTTCATCATCATCTTCCTGCCCTTATCCCATGTTACTTGGGGTCGGCCTAACACGTTTTTTTCTTCCATTCTGTCCTGTCAACCGTCACGCTACCACGCTACCACTAACTCCCTTTTCGACCTAATATGTTGCTAAAGATTTGGCAAATGTTTTACAATCGGCCGCCAGCCTGACACNTTCTTCCATTCTGTCCTGTCAACCGTCACGCTACCACGCTACCACTAACTCCCTTTTCGACCTAACATGTTGCTAAAGATTTTACAAATGGCAAATGTTTTACAATCCGCCAGCCTGACACCAACCCTCCTTAGGAATGCTAAGGTGCTCTAATATTTGCACGGTCTCAAAATTTCCCTTAGTCGCCTCCTACGACACGCACGGGTTGAGATGGGGTGGAAATATTTTTAATCCGGAGCCACACGGAGCAGTAAATTCAAATGCTTAAACCTACCTTAATCGTGTCAACAGATTCTTGCTTCTTAAGCTCAGTCCTCTTCACAGACTCACTCCTCTTAGCTTCCTGTTTCTCCCCTTTCTTCTCCTTCTCCATTTTCTTCTCTTTCTCCTGCTTCTCCACCTTTTTGATAGACCCAGTCCTTTCCATAGCCTTATCTTTCGCCTTATCTTCTTTCAAAGCAGCAGAATAGTTCCTCTCTTCAATTTTTTCAGGGAACGAATCTTGTTTCTTCATTTCTGGTTTTTCTTGTTTTGACTTCGGCTTGTCTTTCGACTTCAAGTCTTCGTCTTTGAGGCTCGAGTCCGACTTCTTCCTGGCTTTCTGTGCGACTTCTACGGTGGGTTGTTCCTGGGCTGGTGGTTGCTTTTTGGGCTTCTCTTCGATTATTATGCTTGTGTCTGTGCTTGCTCGGCTGTCATCTTTGGAAAAAGAGAGATTTACAATTATTTCACAGTTTAAATGACGCCTGCAATTATCACTTTCAGTAACGAAAAAAGCTTATAAAAGGCTCTCTTAAACAGATCTAAGGCAATGTTTCCAAAACATTCTTCTGCCATGGTCCGGTAATTTTCCCACTGCCCCTTCGTGAACCACTAAACTTTTAAATCTCCTCCCCCCTCCCCCGCTGGTTACATCAACTAAAATAATACAAAATATGTATTGTTATTAGGAGTATGTTTATATTACTATTATTTCGGTACCGCATATTTAGTGTTGCGACCCACCAAATGGGAAACGCCTTGATGCCTTAGTTAATCTAAGTTAGTTACTAATCTTAGTTAATCTAAGGCATCAAGTCGGCCTTTGTACCTTTCTGTTGCATGAAATTTTAATTAATAATTAAATACATTCATCTTAGCGACGATAAAAATCTCGTCAAAGAATACTCCGGTTTTAGCAAATACTTACCTACACAATGAGGATACCTTAGTCCCAGCAGTGGAAACATCGCATGATTATATTACAATTACTTTCTTAATCAATTCGTATGTTGGCTGTTAACTTTACCTATAAGGTCTTGAATCAGTAAGCAAATAATTCTAAGCAATAACTAGTATGGAAGGAAATAGACTAGGCGCTACTGACTGTGCTATTTCTTCGATGCTGTGTTTCAAAACTTCCGAAGGGGACCCGGCTAGAATCGATTGTTCGGACGACGTGAAGAAAACCTAGCGCGTAGCTAAGTATAGACGTAACTTACC
>NDFZ01001227.1:0-13165 GCA_002192655.3 Mamestra configurata | reverse complement strand
TTATAAATTTGCAAAGTTCTAAAATATTAACCTCCAATATTAATACTGACAGATACTCGTATATCTCCAATTTGAAATTAAATGAACATGATTTGACTTACACTTTATAAAATCACATTTTTCGATACCTGCAGCTTTGAAACTAATCCCCAGAAGACCTCAACTCCGCAGCATTGAAATCGCAACTCTATTGTTTCAGTACAATTTCTATACCACTCGCTCAATAAAAATGTAATTCCTAACTTCGTTCTGCGGTCTGCATCAGACTGATGCACCGGCTCCCCTGAGAGAAGGAACTGAGCAAACTCATTGTAATCTACTTCTTTCAATTCCCTTTGTGAGTACATCTTCAGTTCTTTTGTGTAAGACAATTATCGTTGCAGACATTTTCTGAGCAAAAACGTATTTTACGAGCGCGGAATGAGTGCCGTTTTTGGTGAAACTGCGCGAGGCAGATTAAGGCATGCTTTGCTAGGGAATTTATTTGTGTTAGGGATAGGCGATAGTGCTATGTACTGGCAAATGTACCCTGGAGTACATATTGTTTGGGAGCTAGTCATAAAAGCTCAGTCGGCTAATATAGACGGGGATTATGACCACTAATATTCTGTGGTTTAGGTTCGTGTCTTTGTTCTGTTACGAATTTAGTTTGCACGAAACAAAATCCTTGGACGGCTTAGTACCTACCTATTGTACGAGACATCTGAAACAAACGCTGTTTTGTGTACCATTATCTTTAATATTCAGCACTNCGAAACAAAATCCTTGGACGGCTTAGTACCTACCTATTGTACGAGACATCTGAAACAAACGCTGTTTTGTGTACCATTATCTTTAATATTCAGCACTGTTTTCGTTGATAATATAAATATAGATAATAATAAGCATCATAATTTAAAATGATTCGAATGGTAGATGACCGTGAAATCTGAATGTTTGCCGAACAATAGAAAGTTACTCCCTGGAAAACCCAGTCGAAGATGTCGTGACAAACTAGACCGCTTCTGTGTCATTGAACCAAAACAATAAGCTTAAAGAGTGAAGTAGAAAGAGTAGAGGAAGGCCTTTAGCCAGCAGTGGGATAGTGTAGGCTGATATACTAAAATTAAAACTAATTACTATCTGCCGCAATATAATAAAACAAAAACTTCTATGCAACACTGTGACAATAAAGGAAATGTCAGGAGAGGACACCTCACGAGGACGTATGGCGACCTATTAGCGATGCCCTTCAAAAGGGTCAGATGCTTCATAACTTCTGACCGCTGACGCTTTATATTATAGGTTCGAGGAAAGCGATAAAGCGGCTTTACGGTTGGTGACCCGTTGGTGAATGTCAAGCGGCACCATTTGATCCGGCTCGAAGGACCANACCTCACGAGGACGTATGGCGACCTATTAGCGATGCCCTTCAAAAGGGTCAGATGCTTCATAACTCCTGACCGCTGACGCTTTATATTATAGGTTCGAGGAAAGCGATAAAGCGGCTTTACGGTTGGTGACCCGTTGGTGAATGTCAAGCGGCACCATTTGATCCGGCTCGAAGGACCAAATGGTGAATGTCAAGCTCCAGGTGTGCTGCTGGTGGTCTTGGCTACAAAGTAAAACTACTTCGATGCTTGAAAAGACTGTATTGATAGGTAGATATATGCTGGTTATAAGATGACCGATATGTGCGCACGTCAAAGGCGTCGGCGAGTGAGTGGCTGCCGCGGCGGTCCGACGACGTTGACCGCGGTGGGGCGCACACGGCCATGTCGCCGTGTGTGGTCCGATGTGACGTCAGGAACACCCGTTGTTGTAGATTGACGTGTAAAAAGTTGACAAAGTATTACAGCGGGGCTTATTTTATAAGCAGTAGATATGTGTTAGATATGTTTGCGTTGCATTAGCTGTAGGCATTGTACATGTTTTAATTATTGTCAGCGAATTTTATCGCGTGATAATAAAAAAAAGGCCACAGGAATTTACTATTGAAATATGAGTTTTCCGAGTTCTAATTCAAGTCCTTGGTCTACCCATTTTCCAAATCCGTTCAGCCGTTGACGTTTAAATTAATATCATTGTTTAAAAACGTTCAATCATAAATTATTATGATGTTTGAAAGCCCTATAAATTACAGCTTCAACAATCGCAGAAAAATCAAAAAAACCGGTCGATCTATCGAATAAAATCCGATGCCACTACGGAGTGTCGTGCATACCCTAACATTCCTAACAGATAAACAACCCCACAGTGTTTACCATCAGCTCCCAAAATAAACTACGAACACCAACAAAATAATGCAGAAGCGATACACA
Organism: Mamestra configurata; assembly: GCA_002192655.3. Classification (NCBI taxonomy): domain Eukaryota; kingdom Metazoa; phylum Arthropoda; class Insecta; order Lepidoptera; family Noctuidae; genus Mamestra; species Mamestra configurata. Next base: position 10,865 of record NDFZ01001227.1, on the reverse strand, counting down.
CTAACCCATCTTCCCGACCGAACGATTACGTAAATCCATAAACATGTTGTATAATATGTTTTGGCGGAGTCCCCGCATAACTCCCTCGGATGAATATTACATAAAAGGCAAAAGGGAGCCAAGTCTGTCCATTGCTGACACAGCCACTCCAGTGCCATGCGACGAAGCATTCGAGGCTAGAAGAACTGCGATTTTGGGTCCCGTAAGAAGACAGAAAACGGTTTTATATCTTCTTACGGGACCGAGTTACCATTGTTTAATTTACCGTTTTACATATTAGGCCATAATTATTTTAATATTAAGTAAAGTTTCTTTATTATATGGCAGTGAAAAATATGATGGAGCTACTTAATTCCGTAATGTTCCTAAAGAAGGTAAAGTGCATTTCAGGCAGATCTGGTTACTAATAAAGAGCAAATAAAAGCGTGACGATTGACAAGGAAGAATAAAATAAACAATAGCGTTGCGGCGACCCCAAGTCAGTCCAGTCCTAGTCGCAATCTGTCAAAATGTAGAGAATATACAGAGGTGTCAAATCTCGATTGAGATGATAATGTAATTGTTGTTTAAAAATTAGTAGAATTGGACCTCTGGGCACGATTTTAATAACTAATCGAAATGATTGCACTTGAGCTGTGTTTCCTATTTTGAAAATTGAAGATCTTAATACAAATGGAAAGAAGAGAACATACCTACTTCGACAGAAAACAAAAGAACTTGAATAACGCTAAACATCACAGATGCCTAAACAACTCCAACTTCCCACTTCTTCACAAAGTCGCTTGTTTTAAAGCCCTCAATCCATAGCCTTCCTTTACTACCTTTTCTTTTGTGACAGATGTCAGCAAACCGAGAAGGGGAGACATATTAAAAATGCGTTTGAATGACCTAAAATGAGTTTCAAAAGATTTATTCGCGCGCCTTTTTGTTACGGAGAGTTCGGCTTCTTTCACTTCACATATTACTTTTACAAATTACATATTTGATGTGACAACCTCCTATATTTGTGGGCTTTCAAAAGATATCTAATAATCTCGAAATTATTTCTACTCTGTTTGTCTCCCTCAGACAGACACGACGCGATATTGCGACAACGACAAGACGACCGTTTTTATTTAACAATTTCTGCATTGCCTGAATGGCAATGCTGAACGTAGCAATGCTGCCAGTGTTGACAGCGATGTGGATTATTTTTTTGATGCCCAATGATTTATTTTATTGCTACGGTTAATAAATTCGTAAAACAATTTAAAAAAAGACTTGAAGCTTCGTTGTTGCATATGAGCATCACATTCATCTGAGCTTAAGGATTGGTCTGAATCATGCGACACAAAAATATAAACGCAGTACATAGTTTGCTCTCTCAAAGCTTTAAACAATACACCACACAAGTTACATAATGCTATAGGTACTTACGTGTACAAGACTTGGGCTCGTCGCTCTTATCTCCACAATCGTCCTCTCCGTTACAGTACTTGTCCAAAGATATACACTGTCCGGTGTCACACAAGAGTTCGCTCAAGCGACAAGGCGTCGCCGCACCAACGTTCCTCGGAAACTTCACTTTTTTAACAGGCACTATACTGATATCTGACGTCTCTATGCTATCCTCGTTTACAAACTCCTCGTTCAAGTCCTGAGGACTGCACAGTTTTAGAGATAGTAACACTATTATAAACAGGAATGTTCTACTGCTGGTCACGTTTAGGGAATTCTTTGGGTGACACATTTTCGAGTCACCGTTCGGTTCACACTTGTGTCACAACATTTTTGTCGGGGGTCACTGCACTATGTTAGTACCTGTAACAAGAAATGGAGTTGTTAATATTGTGGTAGATGTTTTATTTTGGTATCATTGTTTTGATTAAAAACGGATAACTATGGATGAAATGTGTTAAAGATGGAAAAAAGTAGGTACCTATGAGATAAACGATAAAGGTAAGCAAATGATAATGAAGAATCATTGTTTTGGTTAATTTAAAAACAATAAAATTTCAATATTGAGACCAATGAAGGAAATAAAGTTGAATGAACGCTTACAAATCAAATTCTAACGAAAATATATCGTAACAATTATCCAAATAAGTTTCTAAAAGTTTATATTTTTCGTATGTGACCTAAATTCCAAAAAACTTAACCGCTGTTCCAAGTTATTCCAAACGTTTACCTCAAGCTTTACCTGGAAGTCATTAAAATAATAGCAGGAAAATTTTATGCAAATCAATACGACGAAACTTTTACGTAACCCGTTACTTGTAGGGACTACGTCGGTTTTCGTTTACGTAATCGTAATTTCAGTTATTTACAAAGGGTGTACCGGAGCGCGTACGAAATACGTATTGTGTGTGTTCATTATTAAATGTAGGTACTGTTTAAAGCTTTAATAGTTAGGTAACAGATTAGGTGCCTAACACTGCCTAAGTATTTGTGGGTCTTATACAGAAAATGTTTCACATATTCGTGGTACCTACCTTTCTTCCCGACCTACATCGAAACTTACGTAAACGATTTTAATGGAAACCTTACGGGAAACGAGACTTACACCATATTTTCAGTTAATTTTCGACAAAAATCTATTGGTTTTTATTTTTTAAAGTCTTTAATAAAATGAAAATTACACACTGCAGACAATGAGATCTATATCGGCCCTGGAACGCAAAGGGCTTTAGAAGGAAAACAGATGGGTTTTAGTCAGTAAGAGTCTGACACGCCCTTCCGCTCCACCCAGAGCGAAAGAAGTCATTTGATGATTTCCCATTCATAAAAAAGACAATAAGATCTAATTCTTTAAAGTATAATTAATTAATAATTCTAATAATTATGTAAAGACGCCAGCGCATCGAGCAACAACAATCTGTCAAATTTCTTTAATGGATTTTCAACTTTATCACCAAAGCATTAAGTCCAAGGTTGATTGGGAAAATTTGACAGTTTTGGATAGCTTGATGTGCTGGCGTCTGTACAACTCTAAATATTTCTAGTTTTTAGGCTAACTTACCTTTTCAACCATTTGGCAGATTTTAATTAGACTATTTACACATCCTTTAGATAAAAGTTCGTAGTACGGTATGTACTCAATATTGTTTGAGGGCATAAAAGTCTTAGTACTAACTTAAAACGCATATCTTCTGTTTACCAACTAGAGGTAATACACTTAACGTCTAATTACAGTGGCTGTTTGTGTATGTGAATTAGTATGTTTGTAAATGCACCCACGATACAGAAGAAATNCTGTTTACCAACTAGAGGTAATACACTTAACGTCTAATTACAGTGGCTGTTTGTGTATGTGAATTTTATTGTTTGTAATTAAAAATTTAAAAAAATACTAGTGTGGGGCAACGTTCTTTTTTTAAAAAAATAAAAAAGTGCAGAATAAACATTACAACAAAAACAACATAATTAAACATTTATAACATACATTTTTTTTATTAATCTCGTTCATAAAAATCTATTGAATAAACGTAAGACCGTCTTGAGGAAATATTGAAATGATCACCACGTAGTTGACAAGGCATGTGCCTAGTCGATTTAGCCTTTTGAAAAAAAAAACATTTGCACATTTTTATGCTATATCCACTTTTAAATTGTGCANTGAAATGATCACCACGTAGTTGACAAGGCATGTGCCTAGTCGATTTAGCCTTTTGAAAAAAAAAAATATTTGCACGTTTTTATGCTATATCCACTTTTAAATTGTGCAGTATTGCCAAGGGGGTATCATGTTTTCTGGTTACTGGATTTTGGAGGCAGCTGATAGGCAGTCGCTGCATCCTTAACCTTCTTCCTTCTAATATTATAAATGTGAAAGAGTTAACTGTTAGAAAAGCGAATTACTTGAACGAAATTATTAATTCAATAATTGATTTGTAATTAATTNTACTGGATTTTGGAGGCAGCTGATAGGCAGTCGCTGCATCCTTAACCTTCTTCCTTCTAATATTAAAAATGTGAAAGAGTTAACTGTTAGAAAAGCGAATTACTTGAACGAAATTATTAATTCAATAATTGATTTGTAATTAATAATGATTGAACCTATACATGTTATTACAGGAGATTATAATTTTAAATGGATATGCAATCATTGATCAATATGCGAGGTGATAGTACATTCGTTAAAATATTAATGAAGTTTTTTATTTATAATATTAACATAACCCTCCTTCCGGGTAAGTACAAGTCGCACACGTCTATTATTTGGACTGATCGAATAAAATTCACAACTAAAAATTCACAACAAAAAAAAAATCCAAAAACAGGTTACTACACGTTCTTCTTTTTCGCGTTTTCTGACTTACTTTTTTCAAGGTTAAAGTAAACAGTGTCAAATAAAATATAATATTATTGCCATCCAACAACTTTTGACCCCAAAAAAATACATAGATAATATTCGCACGACGTCCTTGAATACACGTCTGGAAAGTTTACTGCAACTTTTAATTCCCCATTCCCCATATTCACGAGGTTTCCCAATACCTACGCATATTCGATAATCCAGAACATTAGGTATCTGTACTCCTATACTTTTAGGGTTCCGTTCCAATGGAACTCTATTACCTACTGAAGAATCTGCTACCCGTCCGTCCGTCTGTCTGTCAGCGGGCTGTATCTAAAGAACCGTAATAGGTAGACAGTGGACATTTTTACAGAATGTGTATTTCTTTTGCCGCTATAACAATAAATAATAAAAATTAAATTCAATTAAAAATTGAAGGTGGCTCCCATACAAAAAACGTGCTTTTTCAGTTTTTGGTACGGATCTCTTCGTGTGAGAGCTCGACTCGCACTTGGCCAGTTTTATTTTTCCTCCCTTAAAACTCCATCGACTGAACAATATGTGGCCAAAATACTTTTTATATACAATTTTATTACCACATTATAATACGACTACGACGATGTTTAGGTTTTCAGCCCACTGATTTGAATATAATTCAAACGTTAATTTGGCCCTTGATGTCACCGAGTACATGATAGGTTTTGGTACGATTCACGCACACAATTACGCTTTGGCATTAAAGGGTTTATAAATTACGAATAATCTGATTTGTTTTTGTGATTTTAATCGTGAAACAGATGAAAAAGTATAACGCAGATAAAAATATGACCTACTCAAGAATGGATTGCGTGTTTTGCAATTTTATTTATAACAGAATGTGCATCATATCTATCTATATACTTATACTAATATAATAAAGCTGAAGAGTTCGTTTCTTTGTTTGAACGCGCTAATCTCTGGAACTACTAATTGGCTATTGATAGCCACATTCACGAGGAAGGCTATAGATGATACGGGAATGGGACGTTCTTACGAGAACGGGGAAAAACGGGATATGCGCGTACAAAGTCGCTGGTAAATGCTAGTTTTTAGTATGTAACTAAATTTTGCTTAACTTATGTCTGTACCAAAATTCATTAAAATCAGGTCGGCGATTCAGGCATGCAAGAGTAATAAACAAACAAACACACTTGTATATCAATCATAATAATATAAATAGTAAAGCCATGTACAGCTAGGCACTGACCGGTGTTACGGACCGTAATGTAACATTCGCAGCGAGCATGTTTTATTACGCCGTGTCCTAAAATCCGTGTAAAACAAAACACATACGCACAAATGTTTGTGCTCGTTTCCACTTACTGACTGCACGAAAGCTCGCTTTGTAACATTTTACATTTCACTCGGTAACACTGGTCAGTACCCACCTTAAGAGTTATTTCCTTTAACCTTTAAAAATAAAATATATATTTTTTTTTTTTTAAATTTCATTATAAAAACAGAATGATGATGCAACACTCCTCCACAAATAGATAAGGGAGCAATTGAACACAACGTAATCCCATTTATGTGCCATACAAAAACAAACAATAAGCACAACCCTTTTATTATCATAATCCGACAATAAAACACTTGGAACCAATCCGATTACAAACACACATTTTTGTTTAATCCTATTAAATCAAATGTATCTACACCCGTAAATTTAGCATTAATCCCAAAGTGCATGCCGTATATAAATCATGAATCAGTATGTTATACGAAATTTAATTCCTATTTCAATAATAACATCTCATAGTCTCTTGACTGATAAGACTTTATACGATCTAGTTAATGATCTAAGAAGATTAAGCTATCGTATATGGTTTTAGACCTCTATTGACTTTATGTATGGAGTTTAAGCTTAGAGTTAAACTCCATACATAAAGTCAATAGAGGTAACCTTTTACCTTTTGACTTAAAAATTTAGCAGTCACCGGAAAATTGCAGACGCCATAAGATTATAAAATATTGCGTGAAATTGTTAATTTATTTTTCTCAATATGGCACGGATATTTCGGAAACTATAGAATTTGGATGCAATTTGTTATATTGAAAATTATAATGCTCACATTATATCGAAAAATTATAAACTAAAAACGATTTATTACAATCTTACGGAATTTATAATTATCCTGTGACATAGCTATCAGGAAATACAGATTCCATCAGGGAATTCCACTCCTTAGCTATACGCACAATGGAAGTATTGTAGTATGGTATGGTAATGGTCGGATATCCAGTTGTCCACCATATACCGATGGCGCATTACCGTACGTTTTAGTCCAATGATAGAATGAGCTTGGCGGATTTAAATTGTTTTAAATTCCAGCGCACACTCAACCTAAACTTCTTTAAATCTTCCTCAGGACATGTTCTTGAATACTCCACATTACTATTTCAAGGAACTATACACCAACTAAAAGATTTTTCACCATATAAAGGGCACGATCCTCACCAAATATCCGTAGCCGCCAACAACTAGCCATAAATCCTGAACGTAATCCCAAAGTGCATATAACAAAATCATAAATCAGTTTCTATACACATTTCTTTATCTAGGCATGATCTAGCACTTACAGGTGCGGCTTGTTATTTATGTTCTCAACACATGTCGGAAAGGGTGGCTGAATGTATTGCCCTACTTACGGGGAGGTCGATTCTGCTTCACACTTACTGAGTTCGTATACGTTTACGTTTGTGTTGTATGATTTGTCCTTTGTTTCTTGGCTTGGTAGGTGGCGATAGTAAGAATCGGTGGGATTGTTTTTTTGTTTCGTTTTTACGCAATGTATGTATTAGTTGGTTATATAAAGACGTATCTAGATCTTAGTTATAAACTTACATATTTTTTAGGCCTTGATATTATGCTATAGTAAAGTATCATTAGCTAATAATGAAACTCACCATTCATTTAAATTGCAGCGAGAGTAGTGCTTAGTTAGTGTAGTAAATAATTGCCAAAGCATTAAATTGCTTACATAAACAAGAGATGCGCTAATTACTTCATTAAAACACTACTATTTAATTAGTGAAATTATTCCTTGTGTACGTTGAGACAAACCCCCCGATAATTTTTCAAGGATAAGCTTGCCTGTCAATGGCAATCCGCAGATGGGTGACCATTCATAACATAACTAAACCCCTTTAAGTAGTTGGTCCAGGCTGTCATTCATCGTTACAGCTAGTCAGAATCTCAAAAGAATTCAGTCTCTCCTAGGAGTATCGACCACACAAATCAAGACTCCTTGTATATGTGACTTTAGAAAGGTGAAATACCAAGTACCTGCCAGACCGAGAGCTATAAAATTAACTTCATCAGTGTACATAAATTAAGTCCTAGAAAGTACAAAAAGCCTTTGTCTCAAGATTACAAGGGCTCGAATATCTTTATAGCTTGTTCATTTCCTTCTTTGAAGATTTTCTTTTTTATTGCAAGACACTTAGATGTCTCCTTTTTGTAGGTACCTAGGTATTCTATCTCTTTGTAGGATTCTCGATAATAGAATTTATCCTGGAGTAGTACACTGAGTTTTATGTAGGGGATCGTCATAATATGCAAGTACAACGGTGAATAAAAATGAAGTAACACTGACGCAAAATTCGAAAGCATTATTTCGTAAAATAACAATTTTGCCTTTTTTCCATACCCTATTGACACTTAGACAGACGCTTTTAAATTCTGAGTAACGTAACGTATCTGTACAAATTCATAAGCGTTTCAAGTAAGTCATCTCACCCTTCGGCGTTCAAATGTAAATTTTCCTAAATTTCTTAATTTCAATCCTTTAGCAGAATCAGAAATTCAAACAGCGGTTTTAATCCTGAAAAAGATTTAGTAAAAATGGAAAATTTCACAACTCTAATTGTGTTTCAAATCTAATTGCAATTAAATTATAACTATTCAGTACCTCAACTATTGATCAATTGTTATAGCACAGAATGTTTGCAAATGGCTTGTATTATATTTTGATATCAACAATTTAATTAAGTTGAAAATTTCATATAAACTGTTTCAATATAGGCTTTAATATTATGGCTTATGATAAACGATAATACAAGTACATAATATATGCCTCTAAATATGTACGAAGCTAAACCCGTTTAAATGCTGGTTGTAATTATAATGGGGGCTGCGCTCAATAAATTACACATAAAAACAATGCTACCGTGGCCCAATAAAATGCTCCAGTGCTTCGTACTCCTTTAACAAGAGAAACATCTGTGTTTGCATTATCATACTAATGGCATCGCCTTCAAGCCTAACTAAATGTAACAACAGTCAAATAGTTCCACAAAGACACGATGCCATCTAAGAAGGTCTACAGCTAATACTGATCTGAATCATTATTCAGAATACCTGATAGGCTGTTTGTGTATGTGAGTTTGTATGTTTGTAAATGCACCCACGACACAGGAGGAATTCCTAGTGTGGGGCAACGAATTAAAAAAAAAATACAATTAAGATTAAATTACCCTATCATAAATGATTTATCCTTTTTTTAAGGATGGGTAATAATCAAATGACCCCTTCCGCTCTGGGCGGAGCGAAAGGGAGTGTCAGGCTCTTACTGATTAAAACCCAAAAAAATGGATGAACACGGAATTGTTCATTCTAACACCCTTTGCGTTCCAAAGCCTTGGTGACTCTTTCGAACAAATTCTGCAATCCTGGCTGTTACCTGTTGTTAGGACGCCATTTAGAAAAATGGCCACCCATCCATATCCAGACCGTGGCAACTGCAGTTTAATCTAGCTGAACAATCGATCCGCTTCTGCAAGCCAGGACTCTCTCTAGCTCTGTTTACATTAATAACCGTGTAATGTGCACGACTAGGCGTTTCGGAAGCCGCAACTGTGACGCTGCAATGCAAATGAACGTAAAAGCGAATTTGTGTTCCCCAATGCAGAGCGCTTATAAAGGGTTTAAATTTGCAATTCTATTATAAAAGCGATGCAGATAATACGGTGAAATGTAAAACCGATTGGATGGCCGTCGAGTGAGTATGTGGATAGGTAGATAACGTTTGAACTGTGCGCTTGGACATGACGCGGTATTTACTGCACTAAACTCCACTGATGGTTGAATATTGCTGTGGGTATTTCGTTCTGTTGATCATTTCTGACACTTCATTTGTGCTAATTAGGTAATGTTTTTCGTGTGTTTTTGTTTTACGAATCGATTGCAGTGGCAATGGTTTTACTGGTTATTTTAACGTTAAAAACTACTGTTAATCATTTTCACCACATGAAAATTCATGAAAAAGTATGCATCTACATCATTAAGGACCGGGAATCAAATATTTTGGATCGGTTTTTAGGATGGTCAACTACCTAAATAAGTTCAAAAATTGAAGTACCTAAAATTCATCACGAACAAAAATAAATAAAAAATTTAAGTACATCCAAAGCTACCTTTGAGTAGTCCCGTACCAAAAAAAATCGTAATCGCATTGGTCCCTTCAGACAAGATAATTTGTTGGACAGTGATAAATTAATGAGTAAATAAAGCGTTGATTACGATCGGTCACAAAAACTGTTGGTAAAGAAACCCCTGCTTAAGGAGAGACCATGACAAATGAAGGCTACAGTAAAAAATGNAATCAAATATTTTGGATCGGTTTTTAGGATGGTCAACTACCTAAATAAGTTCAAAAATTGAAGTAAGTACCTAAAATTCATCACGAACAAAAATAAATAAAAAAATTAAGTACATCCAAAGCTACCTTTGAGTAGTCCCGTACCAAAAATAATCGTAATCGCATTGGTCCCTTCAGACAAGATAATTTGCTGGACAGTGATAAATTAATGAGTAAATAAAGCGTTGATTACGATCGGTCACAAAAACTGTTGGTAAAGAAACCCCTGCTTAAGGAGACACCATGACAAATGAAGGCTACAGTAAAAAATAATTGCGCCATTTAAATGCCACCTCAAGCTAAGCTGGACAAATTGACTCTTCCAGCCGTTTTTGTTTAAACTTGCATTATTCTTGTTGGAACTATAAAATTATTTTACAGGGATTGTAGAAGTTTGGTGTGGTTAAAACTTGAAGATTTAAATATGTTTGTTTATGGTGTAGCTTTCAGCCTTTACTTTGTTTAGGTAACTGAAAAGGTTGGCACAGCATTTTTTGTAGGTCGGTGCGTGTGAAACACACGACTCATTTCATTTATTATCAGCCTGAACTTTTCCACTTCTAATCTGGCCAAAGGCCCCTTGCATTGTCTCTATGCATTTCGCTCTGTGTACGCCAAATCATAAGTTCTCCATTCTATCATATTTTACCCTCAATGACACTCTTAATCTCGCCCGATGGAACAATGGATGAACTCAACGATGGAGCGAGTTGCCTAAAAGAATCCTTGAATCCTTCATTTTCTCTTTGAATGCTAGAAAAGATGGTAGAAACGTTCACAGCAGCACGTTCCACACTCTCACTTTGCCAATATTATTAGCCATTTCTTTTAACATAAAATATACAAAATTAGACCGAATACTGTATTTTAATGGACCTGCATAAGCCATCCAACTTTTAAGATCGATACTG
>NDFZ01001226.1:0-13161 GCA_002192655.3 Mamestra configurata | reverse complement strand
GGAAGATTCTTCTGTGTCAAACTTGTCAGCTGCAATCCTGATAAAAAACGTTCCTACAGTACATCTGAATGAGATTGGCGTAAAACAGGGAAGAATGGTGTAATAGAACGCTCAATTTTTATAATGGTTTGAATAAAGCTTTCACACATAAAAATATAAAAGCATCCAATTTATACAAACAGTTACTACCACTACACTTACTACCAACAAATTTCTTGCACAGTTATCATTTTGTGGAAAAACAAACATTATTAGCTAAACATCGACTGCTGAAATATTTATTTTTGTTGTGAAAACACAACTTCATGGTATGGTTGTATTGTCAGAATTATAAAAAGATTGCACAAATTTTGAGGGTAGCGTTTGAGAAACACACCCTAGGTTCATTTTTTTTTTCAATTCGTAAGTCGATTTGACATCTAACTACTTAATTATTTAAAAATAATCTATCTTAATACAACGTCTGTTTAACCGCTACAAGTCCCTAACTCTAATAGCTCTAGTATGCAATGAATAATGGTTAATTTTAACTTTTATATATAATTATTTGCATGGAAATCGATCAATGTTTTACTATATTTAGTATTAGTCTATTGTATACTAGAGCTGTATTACAGTGCATGCAACCTGTGTCAGTAGGCTTTGTGGCTCCTACAGTATGTAGTCTTCGTTTTTAGCTGCTTTTAACCAATTAACTTTATTGTGTCTTCGCGACGCTTACCATTTTGTTTTAATGCGACACTTGTAATAAAGAGTACCTGATAGGTCTTTAAACATACGACTATAATAATTACTTCTACTCAACCTGAGGAAATTAAGGCACCATTTTAATTTGAATAAATCAACAGCAGTCTGTAGGTACGTACATAAATTTGCTGCGTTTATTATGTAAACCACATCCGTTTATTTTATAAATGGTAAGCGCTACGTAAACCTGACGACATTCATTTTTATATCAAAAAGTTCACATAGACGTCGATTGTCGAAATATAAAAAATAACGTTCTTTTCAAATCAAACTCCAATTCGAGATCACGTTGAAGCCAATCTCCTGACTTTCGTGTAGTGCAATATTAAAGCAACAGTGTGATAAATTATTCAGGTCGCCGTTTATACAACTAACATAATAGTTTTTAATTAACAACAATATTATTTATTTATTATTTTCCTCATAAGCTTCACACAAAGCATGCTGCGATAGGGACACGGTGATAAATTCCATTTAAGTACCTTAACTAACCACGTGTTACAGTTATGTAGGTAGGTACATTTCTAGCAAGTGTATCTTTCTATGATTTAGGTCCTCAGGTGATAGCCGTGCCACATCGCGTCGTATTTAAACTTCATACATATACATTCACTTACTTATTTAATTTTCTTCATCTTTTTGTGGACGCTAAGATATTAATCGTGACCATATACCAGGGGAGCTCATCCCATATTCGCATGCTAAGCATGCAGTTCTGCTGTGATCCTCAAGAAGGGTTTTGTGCAATTGAATAGAATCCCCTGCACTCTCCCCAGTTACATGAAACAAATTTTGGTGTTTGAAAGTTTTTCACGCTACTAATTTGCCGTCATCTAATGACGACTCTTCAACAATCAAGTGGCATTCTAAGGAAAGGGTTTAAAACACTTTTTAGTAATACAATCAGGCCGTCAACTAAACTAAACTCTTCAACTAAATATACAAAATATTACACAATTCTAATTACGTGTTTTATTGTGCGTAACATTAGATTTCACCTAGCTCTTTAATGACGGTTTAATTTTTTTAAATGACTAAATTTCATCTGCATTGATATTATAATTCCTTAATTTCATTCGTTTTTTGTAAATAATAAAATTCCATCCATCATCTTTTCTGGGTGTATTGCGCAAAAAAGATCGACACGCATCGATTTCATTTATCAATATCGATTCCTCACCGCGACTTATTGTATCGTACCTACCTCGTATCGATAACCAACCAGTTTAACCGTTCGATCGGGATCGGACCGCCGAATCGATCGGTTGATGACCGCTGGTGAATAACACATCGATCTTTGCACTTAGTCATCCTCGCATCACTGCTAAACGAAACTCGCCCTTATGGCTACGACATAGATGCCTGATCAATGTCAAATAGTTACCACTGATGTGCTGTTACTTTGTTGTATGATATCCAATCGCCGTTGAATAATGAGATTGATCGACCTTGATCGCACAATATCACCCCAATTTATTTGTTCTGTTAATATAATAATATTTAAATCTTTACTCTAAATGCATAATATAATAATTTATTCATTGAAATTAATTGATTCATTGATATGGTATATAATTTAAATAGGTAGGTACACGGTTTTGTTGATGATTAAAACTCTTACTTAACTAAAATAAAAGTAGATCTTTACGAGTGACCCTCCAAGATTGTACTTGTTTTGAGAGTGTTAATTTGAAAATCAAAATTTTCTGCAGATAAGTGTCGCGCTTCTAAAAGTGCAAATATTACCTATATTATTGTTTCTTGTAGGCCCGTAATCGTTACTTTGAACGTTAACTCTTTCATTTTACACCATTCGCATATTAGTCGCCTTACAATATATCGATGTAAAAACTTCAATAAAATGTTTAACATTGTATAACAAATCGAAACTGTAAGCGTTGTTAAGACAGGGAACAGCGACTATTAATCTGAGACGCCCAACCTACAATTTTCCACGAGATAAAGCTTTTGTTAAAAAAATCTTTGCACTTTTAGCGCGATTCATAAAAAAGGAACGGAATGCGACCACGCACGAGGAGAGTCCTGGCTCGATTCGGGACCAAGACCGATCCTTTGCTTCTCTGTTTCGATAAACTCTAACACGGCCATATAAATAAACTTATACTGTGCCTCGTTTTGCACCATACCAGATCGCTGGTCACGCACCATTTGAACAGTACGGTGGATGTCGATTTCACAGTCGAATCCCTCTTTTCTTATTTGATCTAGGATCATATCGATGACTATAAATGTCCCGGTTCTACCGATGCCTGCGGAACAATGGACGCACACTACCGCCTGCGCGGGAGGTTCCGGCCCGGTCATAATCTGTTGTAGCCTATAATTTACATCTAACAATATATTCAGAACCCTGCCCGGTTCCGAAGGAACACCGTGATCCGGCCACGCAGTGAAATGAAAATGATAGATAGTTCTTTTGACGCTGCTTTCCTTTTTCGTAACCACAAAGCGTCGCAATGTGTAATCCGGGGTGGATGATTCTGATTCGTTTTGAATCGTAATTTTTTTGTAAACTTCCGTTTTATTTAATTCCGGCCAATACCGTTCGCATTTAACCTTACCACGTTCGATCTCCTTCGTAGTCATTATAATGATGCGAACGTCCTCCTGCCATATCATCGACCAAAATGGATAGATAGTAGACGATAAACAACCTTGAGTGGCGATGTATGTCTTATTATAGACGTGATCGACAATACCATTTTCAGTTTCCTCTGTTGATTTTGGAATTGTGGTGTTAACATAATTCGGATTTGTTCTGAGGACACAAGGCTCGAAAGATGGGATTAATTTCGTGCCATTTGCACCTTGAATTTTGACGCTAGCTAATTTTTCTTCGCAAACGATGACACTAGTGTGAACGGGTGACAACTTCTCTTTATTCTTTGAGGGTGTATTATCTCGGCTCAAGGTGGAGCCGTTCTCGTAACTTCCATTGCTTGAATCGTGACAGTCGGGCTCGATCATTTCACATCGGATATAATTAGCGTTGATGTAGTCGGCGCCGGCTGGTGCGTCCGGAGGAATGTCCTTCAGCACCACACGGGTACGGTCGAAGGGTATTATATTTTTGTATCTATTCTTTCGGGTGTTTTCCGGCTTCGATCCCTCCATTCTGTCAAAAAGTTGTAGATTCTCCATCATTTGCAGCGTTTCAAATTCCTCCCAAAAGCCTTGCTTGTAAGCCATACTTTCTATAGGACCTTCATTTTCTTTCTGAAGTTGTTTCACTCGTGTGTGGAAATGTCGCACTTGAATACGAGTGGCGTTAAACGGCTGGATCAGTCGCAACACTTCTCCGGTGGTCTCGACCATGGGGAAGTTTCTATAATGTTCTATTAGACTGACAAGATCATTAAATTGTTGTCCGCCGCCTACGTCGTACTTGTTATCTTGGCGGCGTATGATGACGTGTGTGACTCGGTCCCGCGTCCTCACCGACAGGACGAAGTCGCCCGGCTGCCGCTGGGACTCCCGAACTAGAAACGAGCCATTCTTACCATTTTCCAACATCACTCGTTCTGCTTCTTTCGCGGTGAGTTGTCCATGATACCAGCGTTCAGTAGTCGGGTCGGCGCAGTTAAGTGGAGTCTTTAACCGGATGATGTTGCCGTTCTTCTCCCGCAGTTGGCACTGGTTGTCCATATAGTATTGAACAAGTTCAGAAAGTGTGGCGAACTTCTCGCCTCCATAAAGGTCCAGGAACTCGCCATTGTTTTGTATCTTAATATGTGTCACTTCGTTGCCTCGGCGCACGGACAGGGTGAAATCTCCCTTATTGCTCATGCTGGGCCTCGCCAAGAAGTAACCATCGTGGCTGCACTCCATGAGGATCCTTTCCGCTTCCACCCCCGATAGCGTTGGGTGGAACCATCTTCGTGTAATCATCTTACTCTAATTAAAGCACCACTTCGATACTTACAATACTCTAAATTAGTGTGTGTTTGTCTTGACTCCCAGTTTTTCTCCATACATCCTCATTTCTCATCTGAAAATAAAGATCAATAGAAGGTTATTGAAGTAATTCATATTGGAAAATACCCTAACAATACACTGATTCTTTTGGATCTCTATATTTGTATAGTATAAGGCTATTCAATTTGCTTTAATAAATGAAATAATTAATATTTACAATTTTAAGTAAGGCAGACTCAANTATTCAATTTGCTTTAATAAATGAAATAATTAATATTTACAATTTTAAGTAAGGCAGACTCAATAAAATGATTCAGTATTTATATTAAATACTAGCACTACGCCCGCGACTTCACCCGCGCAGGATAGTTTTGGAAAATGAATAACAACGATTTCTATTTTTACCTTTTGGTGCTGAGACTATAAGATCAGCGAAACTGTTGGGCCCTGGACACCATGGGGATTGTTATGAAGAAATCGTTAGTCTCGTTTCAATTATTCCATTTTTGGATTGTTTATACCAATTTCCAAGTAAATTGAAGCAAGCAGTAATATCATCCCCTAAAAACTTCTTTCATATCCTCAGTATTCCTTAGGGGTTGATCATAGAAATGATTCAAAAACACATTTCTTATTTTTGTATCAAGATTTTTAAGTCAAGTAGTTTTCGAGATATCGTTATTAATAAGTGAGTGCATGAATGAATTAGTGAGTGACCTTTCGCTTTTGTGTATGTCAGGTTACCGGAAAATGGCAAACTCCGCAAGTTTATAAAATGTCTTGTGAGATTAACTCTCGATAAATTGTCAACTGAACATTTGGAATACTTTTTTATGCATCCTAGTCTACAATCTCTCGAGAGAGTCATTCCGAGAAATTATGGAATAGCAAGTTACGAAACGCAATTTCAATATCCGTACCTTGACGACGGAGCAGCGCGGGGCTCCTATTTCTATCTGCAGGGTTAAAACAGGGAGCTTACCCGTGTCAGGTATGGGGAGCCCCCCCATCCCCGACACGGGTAAGCTCCCTGTTCCGCTACTTGGCTAGGCAAGAAAATCCGATAAATTGTAGAACGGTATATTGATTGGTCAACATATCGTCAGTTTATGTCAGTTAGTTCACAAATTCTCGGAATGACATCGAGAGATTATAGCCTTTCAAATAATGCGTAAAAATATTCCAAATGTTCCAAAAGTATAAGTAATACATGGCTAACTAAAAGAAAGAGAAAATTTTTAACAAATTTTACTATTATTTTTTTACGCCAATGTTTTATAAAATGGTGCTTGTATAATTGATTCAATCTAGATATTTGGCTTATTTTGAAGACCTTTAGGGCATTATTTGATTTATTACAGACATCATTATTACACTTTACTCAATAAGATAGCATAACATATTATTGATTAATTTATTGTATTGTATTGTTTTTATATTATAAAATTAAATGTTAATTGAATTGTATTAATGAACTGAAATGTATTCTTATTGTAATTATTTTTTTATTTTCTGCACTATCGCATTGGGTGACTGTAATGATAGCTGTATTACAGACATACATACTATGTCTGTAATAAATAAATGAAAAATAAAATTATTACAGTTCCATATCATATTTATTTTTTACCACCTGTGAGCATCTTTGCCAGCGTGATTGTTGAAAATTATCCCAAGGGAACATACTATTTTGGTATTGGACAATTTTTTTTTTAATAAGTAATATTAAATAACCTGTTATTTCAGTTCCTGAAATTAAAATGACAGGAAATCATCCTGTAATTTTAGTTTCAAGAAATAATATATTGTTGTATCAGAAGTTTGATTTATAATTAGATTTCAGATATTTGGATGCATATTTACCTTAAAGTTAATTTTTGGTTAACATTATGGAGGCAGCTGCTTCTTAAAGCATTTATAATAAAAATAAAATATTGGGATTTAGGGATTGCATAACTTATCATAAATTTAAAAAAACATTAATTAATACAGTAGAACCCGCTTAATCCCACACTAACAGCTATTTTAAATCAGTCCCTACAACATGAGGCATGTTTACATACTTTTCCTGACGATAAAATTATGGAAAAGCAATCAGGTTATGTTGTAACAAGGTAACTGTCATTTGTGTCAAATCAGGTTAATAACATCACTTAAATTTGTTGATACTGGAATCATGGGATTTTTTGATGAAAAGTGCTTTTCATAATAGCCAACATAAAAAGTATACCATGTCTTTTATTTATACCCAATATCAATTCTTTTATTTTTACTCAGGAAAATATAATGATGTTTTAACCAATTTTTTTAACAATTCCTTTTAAATATTTCTTCTCTTATAACTACATTGGAAGTGCTATGAATTCTTTGTTAGTTAAATCTAAATTTCTAAAGTGCCTGTCTCATTGGAATAAATGAATTGACTTTGACTGACTCTCACATGATGGGTTCCAACTGCAAAAAAAAACACATTTCTTGTATGGCTCACATAACTTAAGCCTATGCTTTGACTAAGACATGGTCCTGTCTCTATCTTGCACTTGTAGTTTGCCAGTTATGTGACAGTGAAAGCAACAATGATTAGACAAAGTATGCACTAAGTAATGTTTATAGATCTTTGCCTTAGTTTGAAACTGAATATCAGAATTTAGTATCTTCAAATTTAGCAGATGTTTATGTATGGTTAAATATATATAAGATCTTTCAAGGCCCTGTAAAGTAGGGTTCAGAAATTTAATAAACCCAGTCTAAGAGAGACTTATTTGCAGTCATGAAACAAGTCAATGTAATCAACTTATCAAATATCAGTTGCATTGTTTCTTCATATTCAAAGTTTGTAACAGGAAGTTTGAGTGACCGTGGGAAACATAAAGACTGTGCAGATGTTACATTCAAGGTGTAATATCAATAGCTCATATCACTCAGTACATGATAATACATAACTTTGTAACATTATGAGACAACTTGTGAAGTTTACATGTAAAATATGACATCATCCTTTCATTGAGATGTGAATTCAAAAGGCAAATAATGCACTTAATGACAGAGACAGTACTTTTTCAAGAGGATATGAACATGAGCTTCAAATTAATAATTTTATCGTGACAGTCACGAATAATGCGGGAAACACCGCGTACTATTGCTAGTTATATTTTACACCTTCATTACATTAAAGTATATGTATTGTTATACGTACGGAACGAATGCACAAAGCCACAAAGGTACACCCTAGCTAGACAACATTATCGTACAAGTCTAGTACTACTTTTGTACTGTAATCTAATAGTATGACCAAATACTCACTTCAAAAAGGCACCCTATCTTCTTACAGTGAACGATATCCCTCAAAATAGGAATTATATGTACCGAAGTGCTGTTGCTATGCTGACACTAGATTTTTTTAAAACACTGTTTTCAAGGGCGATTGAACACACTAACTTATACATGTGAACTATCAACTAAATATATTATTAAACTTAAAAATGAACGCTATGTTGTATTGGTAAACGAAACCAATAGTCGAAAAAAAATATATTTCACACAAAAAGAAGCAGAAAATGAACTCCGTGCCCGAGTTGCCTACAGAAATGTCAGTTTAACTTTTTTTAGTGTTGCCCGCAGTTAAAAAAAATGGAATGTATAGAAAAAATAACAGCTGTTTCTTTTGGAAATTGATTACACACACCCTTTTATCTTTTATGGATGGTTTTATATTTTTATTCCACCTTTAGTTTACAAGTGTCATCGTTGTATTTATCATCGTCGTATTTTGCATTTGATTATTCTAATTGAATTAAAAAACAAAGCAAAAATCCAAGTGCCTCAGCACTTGGATCAGTGGGATGGGTCTAGTTGACCTTTGTATAAAAGGGTGCTAGGGGCAGGGGGAAAAAAATAATCATTCATTTTCATCTGATCTTCAATTTTATCGCTATTGCATTAGGTTCAAGGTTGATTGGGAAAATTTGACAGTTTCGGGTAGCTTGATATGCTGGTGTCTGAACAAAATTAAGTGTTGAGAAATAAACATCACTAAGTATTTTTATAATATAGTATAGAATTCCATAGTGTCTATCAAGAGCCATCTATGTAGTGCGAACAAAGTAGACGTACTACACTACGAAGGATGGGTAGAATATTCCTAGTTGATTGCCGCCAGGTAGCAATCGGGAATAAAATTCCCAGTTGCCACTGGGTGGCGACTGGCAAGTTATTGCACCCAATACAAATCGTTGTACACTGCGGCGTAGCTCGCCAAATTCTCCCACCCCCTTCATCGCTGACTATCATATGGCCGCGATAAGGGGGTTGGCGGTCAGACTTTTCCAATGTGGTTTTAAAAGGAAGGAATGCCAAAAGGTTTAAAAAAGGTATCCTATTTTTAAAGGAAGCATTCCTTCCGAAATGTATAAAAGTATGAGTTTTTACACATACTAAAGGCGCGTTTAGATGTTCCCACCAAGCACGCGTGTTTGCCGCGCGGCGATGCTGTTTTTGTGTTGATTGTTAGCGGCTCCCGGGCGTAATCTAAGCGACGGTAACGCGATTACATGATACCGAGGAATTTGAATGTTATTGACTAGGAAATAGAATCCATATTCACCATTAACATGTCGAGAAGTGAGGCGACCGATAGAAAACTTTCGCCTCGTGTAGCAGCGACACGAGACCGATCACCGCACCACCGCTCGTGACGCCAGCCGGTCGATTCTGTAAACATGTCGAAGTGAAGTTTGGGTGAAGTGATCACGAGGTGAGCTGTCAATCCATGTAATCAAGATGTCACGTGATCACCAAGTGAGCTGTCATTCCATATTGATTATATGGATTGACAGCTCACTTCGTGATCACTTCACCTAAGCTTTCACTTCGACGTGTACACAGAATCGACCGGCAGCTCCCGTGGCCAGGCCTTAGGCGTCGTTCTAACTCTTAATCTTCTAAATCGATTGGGTTTACCATACAAATGAATGCGACGATCGCATTTTTGTTCGATTTCGCTTTGTATTAGCACGACAAGCATAGAATATGATACAAATAATATCTAAGACGCAAGTTCCACGCACGTTCTAGGTACCTACGAAACTGCGACAGTTATTGTGACGTAATAGGTACTGAGATTTTTTTCCATCTTGAACAAAGACCTTGAAGAACACAACTTCCCATACCTACAAGTCTTCGATATTCTATGTTTTGTGTAGTAATATTTTGAAATGTGCAGAATTCTTCTCAAGTTTCTGTGAGAAAGCACCAAGAAACACGGAAGATGGAAGGTGTATGGTGCCCTAATAAATAAGACATAGGAACATTTGCAAAAACTATTTATTTACTCATAATTTCATTTCTCATTTGGAACAGAAGAAGATTTGATTTTTCCGAAGTAGCTAGACAACACTTTTTTCACAGCGAGACGTTTGCTCGGATTCGAACATTCCCCTTGCTGATTTGGTGACTTGTTCCAGTGTTCAAAACTTTGACGCCTAAATATTTTCCCTAAAGATTGCCACTTTTGTTCTGGACTTATTTCCTTATCCTCGAAATGTTCTTGGCTTCCAGATGGTCTATCGCCCTGTAAATTAAAATATATAAGACGCTGAATTTTTGGCTTAATCGTATAACAATATTATGAACCACTTACATCGATGGATTTAGTTGAACGAAGCTGTTTATTGAAGAAATTAGAAATAGACTTCTTCCAAGTCTTGGGATTTTTGAAGGAGTTTAATTCTAAGCCTCCTGTACCTTCGGCGGGTACTTTTTTACTTTTCTTTATGCATGTTTCTTCGTCTTCTTTTGGCATTGGCTCATTTTGCACTAGATAAGCTTCAGGGCACAGCATATTGATTTATTATTATCAAAAATCCTTTGCAGTTTTCACTATAAAGTATTCAAAATTATTTTTAATTTACGAGTGTCATGTCAAATCGTCATTTGTTAAAAAACTACAGAAAAGTTTGAATAAAGAACTTTTTTACTGGTATTGCAACATTTTCATCCCTATTTTAAAAATGTATAAATATAATAAAGATCCTTGCACGCTATGCGTCTACGATCACGGCCAGTTGCTGCATCGTCCAGTTCATCTGTATAATTTTTTTATGTACCTAAATCAATTTTTGCGATAAAAAAAATTTGTCACTAATATGAGAACAAAACATTGGGATATAATTCTGAAAAGCGAAAATTGTAAATTTAATGATTATTTTTACCAACGATAGCTAATTTTATTTTCATCTAATCAATGAATCACCTTTCGAGTCGTTTAACATTTTATAATTTACATTTAAAACAAACAACTTCAGAAACACAATAATGACAGTGATAGGCCTTACATCAGTGCTGCTATCATGGATGGGCTAAACGAGCTTCCAACTCTAATGCCATAAATTAGTTCCATCATTCAATCATCATCAACCAGTGTGTATATTGTACCTACTCGGATCGACAAAAGTCCGAAGATTTTTTTATCTGTGGCAGAAGGGAAGGCGCGCAGTGGGCACCAGCAACACGCATGCGCTGTGTCAGGCGGCTTAAGGCGGGAATATTTTTGATTTATATTTTTATAAGCAACAACTCAGCCGATAATGTCTGCAACAGCTACTTTTACGTCACAGGTACGAATATCTTCGGTTTTATAACTTCTAATGACCATCAATGTTTCCTAGTACCTAACTGTTTGGCATCACGTCTATTATGTTTTTAGATTAAATAGGCACATGGCATACGCCCGCGGGCATAGGTAGGTAGTTCATTTTTGTGATGAGCTCCCTAACCCTATTAACTACACTTTGAGACACTATACGCGGCGCTTTCTAAAATAACAATGGCAAATTGATAAGACGAGAACTATATACTTAGGTAATTAAAAGCAGAAGCAGTACCTAGGTATCGTGTTTTACGTACATACGTCTAAAAAGCTAAGACTGCTTCTTATATAAGCCGCTTCAGGTCTGGATCTAGTTTTTCTTGCACCTGCACACTTAGTTTGAAGTATGCAAGAAACGTACCTACCTAGTAAGTACATAGTTTGGGTAAGTACCTATTAGGGTTCCGTACCCAAAGGGTAAAACGGGACCCTATTACTAATACTCCGCTGTCCGTCCGTCTGTCACCAGGCTGTATCTCATGAACCGTGATAGTTGAACAGTTGAGATTTTCACAGATGATGTATTTCCGTTGCCGATATAACAAAAAATACTAATAAAAAATATCTAAGGGGCTCCCATACAACAGACATGATTTTTTTGCCGTTTTTATAGATAATGGTACGGAACCCTGCGTGCGCGAGTCCGACTCGCACTTAGCCGGTTTTTTTGAAAACTGCAAACAATCACAACCAATCCAAAACTTATATTTTATACCCGCTAAGAACTTCAATTCAAATACTTACTTTGATTCGATTTTTGGGCGATACTAAAAGGTATTCTAGTTACTTAGGTACCTAATCCTAAATCAAATAAGAATGTCTGTCAAAAAGCTGATGACTTTAGTGGATTTATTTTTTAAACAGGCTGTAGCAGAATGGGTAAGACTATTTCCTCGACAGGCAACAGAGACATACACAAGTTCCGTCACATTTATGAAACAGTTGACGGTCGTAGCCGTCAGCACAATAACTTATTTGAAGAATGTGTTCCCGGAAGAGAGCTACACTGTTGAGAACTTTGGTGGTATCAAGTTAAGGGTACTGAAGAAGAAATGTAGGCATGAATTAGCCCAATTCGTAAGCACGGCTCTTACACAGGCTTTTGAGGCGTTTGATAAGAAATATGTAAGTTATTCAGCAAAGCATTAAAATTAAAACACCATCATTATTTCAGCAGGAATACGTACAGGGCCTCACACCATTCGGTTTTGTACTTCTGGCGTCCAGCAGATTCCCGCTACCGACAGCTTAATTGGTCCTCTCTGTGGGCCTACCTACCTATCCACAATCAATAGACATTTCAAAAACCACGAAAATCTATTTAAATAANTATTGGTCCTCTCTGTGGGCCTACCTACCTATCCACAATCAATAGACATTTCAA
Source organism: Mamestra configurata (assembly GCA_002192655.3). Taxonomy (NCBI): domain Eukaryota; kingdom Metazoa; phylum Arthropoda; class Insecta; order Lepidoptera; family Noctuidae; genus Mamestra; species Mamestra configurata. Next base: position 448 of record NDFZ01001226.1, on the reverse strand, counting down.
AAACCACGAAAATCTATTTAAATAATTATCATTACTTTCGCCAAATAGATTATCGTAATCTGTCTTTTTACTTTTTATTTCCAGCTCCATCAACTAGTTATATGCTTCTACGACGGCGAGTGCAAAGTCGAGAACTTAGTGGAATACCACATCTTTGAATACTTGTACAGTCCTGAGGGGGTGACCATGAACGTCCTCTCTAAAACTCGGGACAGCGCCAAGAGTTCTACGAGATATGACTTCGACAATGTTCGAGAGAGGACTCTCCATTTGATCAGGGCATGTGTGGTCATCATGCAGGCTTGTCAGAACGAAATGCCTGAGTCGTATGACGTAAGCTTGAGGTTGTATTATAATGAAGGTGAGACTATTGCGTTAATTTTGGTTAACGCGTTCTCATGTGGTACTTATCTTTAACGAAGATCTAGGGCTGACTGCTGAGCGATTG
>NDFZ01001225.1:2597-13161 GCA_002192655.3 Mamestra configurata | reverse complement strand
TCCTTCCACGTTTCCGACATATTCTACCGAGTAGCCGCGTTCTTTTTTAGATATTTCCTTGTCCTTGTGTTGGTAGTTTAAAGTCAGGTATACGATTTAGACGTATGGTTCCGAGACTAAGAACTCTTTGTTTAGCTAAATATTCCAGAAGCGGCAGAGACGTGAAATAATTGTCAAAATAGATCCGGTAGTTTTGATTTCTTGGTATTTCACGCGAAAGCCTGACGACCACATTCGATGCAGCGCCCAAGTCTGGCTCACCAGAAGCAACCACATTTTCAGCTCCTGTTTCAGGTTCGAATTTGTATGCGAACCCACTCACACCGCAAAGAACATATATTTTATATCCCCATTTATTTGGCTTTTTGGGGTTATATCTTTTCAAATTCTGCCTTGCTTTTGTGGAGCAAATCTGCTCGTCTACTCATAGATATTTTTCTAGAGGGATGCTTTGGCAGGTCTCATTTAGTTTTTTGACGACTGGTCTAATCTTGAATATTCGGTCATGATCAGGGTGTTCTCGTGGAACATTTTTTGTGTTATCATTGAAATGAATAAATCTCCGGATCTTCTCAAACTTGTTGACTGCCATTGTTTCCTTTACTAAAGGTGTTCCTATACAACCGTGCCAATGCTTCGTAACCCTTGGAAGATGTACCAACGACATGATATACACTAGTCCAATGAACTGTTGAATATCGGTCTCTGTGACACGAAAACTCATGTTGGGATCTTTTTGGACTATGTAAAGATTTGTTTGGCTAGCAATGACTTCAATCAATTCTTTGGGAAATAGTTTCAAGAAGAATTGGATTGGTGTTTCGAGGTCTAAAACCTCGGGCGACAAGGTTTCATCACCTGTAAAACGTAGCTGTTGCTCGTTTAGTTCAATATTTTTCTTCCTCCAGCGTACATTCAATTTGTTTTTGGTTTGACGACGTGCTGATGGTCCTGGCTGAGTAGAAGCAACTGGCGAGGGTTATGGAGACGAATTACTGCCACCGCGCTCCAGATCTTCAATAATACTGTCAATGTTCATACCATACATTTCTTCTGCAGTTTCATCCTCGAATGGGGGTTCTAAATCCGGCAAATATTCGGGATCTGCCACGCTGTCGTCATCGTCTTCAAACCCATCCTCACTGGCCTCATAGTCCAAAAGAAATTGTTCAATTTCATCTTCTCCTATACCCCGAGGTATAGGAGAAGATGAAATTGAACAAAGTCATTCTGTGAAGAAACCAACACTAGGTCAATGTACTATAAAATACGACCCTTATTCTGCATTGTGACAGAAATGTTACAAAGAGAAATTCAACACGAATTCTTTGTGAGAATTCGTGTAACTAAAATTATGCGTTACCGACAATTATTTATTTATTATATACTTTATTGTACACCTCATTACAAACATGGTAGAAACGTTTAAAAAAAAACAAGTGTACAATGGGCGGTCTTATCGCACAGGGCAATCTCTTACAGACAACCTTTGGATGGACTGAACGAAAGAAGTTAGATTTAGGGCGGTCAGTGTACAAACATCATAAACAATATAGACATAATAATATAAAATACACACAATACTAAAATAATATACTAATAAATATCAAATATATAAATGGGAAAGGAGAAGAAAAATTATAGTGAGAGGTAATGCTCCTTCACCAATTTTTTAAACGTTGGTAGCGTTTGTGCACGCCTCACATCTATGGGTAATGCATTCCACAAACGAGCAGCTTGAATAGTGAAAGATTTGTTAAAGAAGGATGTGGAGTGCATACGAATACTTAATTGAAGATTTTCCGATGATCTCAAGGACCTAGAGTGTGTGTCACAGAGAAACTGAAACCGGTCTTTAAGATAAAAAGGAGTAGAAGGGTTAAAAAGTACATTGTAAAGAAGAGAAAGTATGTGGGCATTCCGGCGAAGGCGAATAGGAAGCCATTTGAGCTTAGTACGAAATTCGGAAACGTGGTCATACTTGCGTAAGCCAAATATGAACCTGATACACAGATTTTGGAGTCGCTCAAGCTTGTCGAATTGGTCTTGGGTGAGATCAAGATAGCTGGCGTCAGCATAGTCCAAGAGTGGAAGAAGAAGAGATTGTGCTATGGCAATTTTAGTGGTGATGGGAAGAAAATTTCGAAGGCGTCTCAAGGAGCCCGCCGAAGCGAACAGTTTACGACTGACCTCCTGCAGTTGTTTAGTCCAGGAAAGAGTTCTGTCGATATAAATCCCCAAGTTCTTCACAGTGTGAGTTATAGGAATTAAAGTGTTATTGAAAGAAACCTGGGGAAGTGTCGACCAATCAATCTTTGAGATGGTCCGTGAACTACCAACAACAATCACTTGCGTCTTTACTGGATTGATCTTCAGCCCAAACTCAGTGCTCCATTCACCTATTCGTGCCAGGTCTGCATTAATAGCCTCAATCGCATCAGATAGCTCTCCGAGAGGGGCTTGGGTGTAAATTTGGAGATCATCAGCATACAGGTGGTAGAAAGAAGATAGACGTTGAGTGATACCATTAATAAAAAGTGCGAAAAGTAAAGGAGATAACACGCCACCCTGCGGCACACCGGCAGAGGTGTCACACCAAGAAGAGAAAGATTCTTCTATGCAAACACGCTGCCGGCGGCCAAACAGGTAACTATGAAACCAGTCAATTACCGAAGGAGATATGTTAAAAGAGCACAGAATTCCAAGCAAAATGTCGAAGTCAACCATATTAAAAGCATTGCTAAAGTCTAGCAGAGCGAGTGCCGTTAACTTCCCCATTTCCATACCTGACCTGATATCATCCGCAATATGAACGAGTGCTGAGGTAGTGCTGTGTCCAGGTCGAAAACCAGATTGGAAGGGATTCAGCAGATTTTGCTTGGAAAGGAATGTGCTAAGTTGCTGATGGACAAGTTTTTCAAGGACTTTGGATAGGAATGGGAGAATGGAAATGGGACGATAGTCAGAGAAAGATGCAGGATGTGATTTACATAAACAGTGAAAACCATGAACTTACCTATTAGAATCACCAAACAAGCCGCAGTTATTTTGTTTTTTTTTATATTATTTTCGATTTTTGAAAACTTTACGCAACGTCAAGTCTCGTGAAGTGTCACCAACTAAAGTTTAAACGAAATTTCAAACCTAACGCCATCTGTGTTTCACGATGTGTACTAGAATTGCATAGAACGGTTTGTAACTGTTGTGATACATTGATGTAAAACGGAATAAAAATAAGATTTTAGATTTTGTATGGACTTGAATGGTTTGTTACAGAACTGTCACATGGTGATATAAAGGGATATATATATATATATATACGTTTGTTAAAGTCTGTTTTTTTTTGCGAGAAATAGCAAGGCCTCGCCAGTTTTCTACTTCAACAGGTTCATCTTGAAATATAGACTAATTCGAAGTCCTCATTGTACTTCACGTTTCGTTTGTGAACTGCTGTCTTTCTATCCACTAGTGAGTTTTGAATATTTGAATTGTCTAAGCTATAAGTGGATGTCTGCGGAATAGGCGTATTTTGTAAAACTACTATTTTACGACTTTTTTATTTTCTAAGTCCGGATCATCATTAATTTTTCGTTTTTGTAAAATATCTTTATTTAATTTGGTTTTTACTAAATTATCAGAAATATTCAATTTCACAGACCCATTGATAAAACTATAGTGTTGTACTATGAACTCATCAAATAGTATTCGCTCATCTTTGGTATTCAAATATATCGTTTTTAAGTCTTTAAAATGATTTTCATTATTTGAACTACTAGCTACATCTTTTGCATTGATAAAATATTTGGTCATAACATTACCCCACATAGGTAATTTTCGCGACAGCCTTTTTAAAGTGTCGTTTATAGCTGGCAAATAATGTTCATTTTTTTGTTCATGCTTTGGGTCAAGTAACAGCAAATATAGCATTTTCGTTTCAATAATTCTGTTGTTATAATTGATGAGAGGACAATCAGTACCAGTGTTCATAGATACCTCGTCATTGCCATCTAGAAAATATCTGTATGTTTCATCATCGCTATCGACACCAATCACTTCATTGTCATTCTTATAATCGGTCAAACGCTGTAGAGCTTGCTCATATTTACCACATAGCTGGCCACCCAAACCAGAACTAACATATTTGTGTAATGATACTGTTGCTATATCATTGATAATAGATGGTATTTCCTTATAACAATGTAGTTGATGAATTATCTTTATACAGTTAATATAAAAATATTTGCATTTTTCTGATGCTTTCTCAAAACAGCTTTGTTTAGGCAGTTTAAAAAAAAACATCTAGCCCTTCTAAAAGTGAAAAACACTGCGATAAATACCCGTTAGTATCGGTATGAAGAAAAGTACGACATATAGCTCCTAGTAGTGCAGATGAATCGTCACATATTATTTCTTTGGGACGATTTAAAGATCGATTTACTGCCCATGTACTTACCAAGTGGCTATAGCTTAAATTGTGTGTGACTGTGATACCAAATAACATAAAGGAATACTAGTACTGGTAGTGTATGCCATGACAGAATATAGAAAAGTATGTTTAGCGTCTTTAGAACTTACTCCTGGAGGCGCTATCGGTTGAAAAATCGAACCAGTTGCGTCGATGGAAAAAACAGTGTGTGTATTTTTAAAAAGTCATCATAATATTTACTTTGTTCATTTGTACATAAGTAAATACAAAAAGGGACAAGAGGAAATTTTCGTATGAATGTATCAAATTTTGAAATTTGAGACATTGCAAAGATGGATATAATAGTGTTGTTATCAAATTGAAGTGCCCTTTTAACATCGTATCGTATTTTCCTTAAAGTACCCAATTTATGTAAAGTTAGAGGTTCTTTTGGATTATCTATATTCATGAGTTCATCAGCCAGAAAAGTTCTGACTTTAAGAGCCTTTTCATACTTTAATTGTTCAGCAACGTGTCGTTTTCGTGTTAAAGTAAGTCTATTTTAACATTTGGATTGTGGACATAGTCTTCCTTGTAAAGATTTATTTGACAAATTACCTCTAAACAAATTTCAATAATTGGAGTTATGTAAACAATGATAACCGCGCCACACTGAGTACATTTTCCATTGCATTTAATATCGTTAAATAGAAAGTTCGTAGGTACGTAATTACTTTTTCGATAGAAACTAAAGATTTGTGAGTCGTTGCTGACTCGTGTGTGTTTCTTAAATAGGTGTGGGTACGTTTTAAGGATGAAAATGAACGTTCTGCCGATGCGCTGCTCGCTGGGATAGTAACAATAAACTTCGCCAACCGTAAAACTTCAGAAAAATCTTTATCTAAATTATTTTTATACAAATTTTGAATGATACTATATATGCCAAAATTCGCAAATTCAGGCGATGTATAAATACATCGCAATTCATTTTTTAATCTATCAAAATTAAAATTAGCCTCATAAGTATTAGTGAACTCTCTGATTTCCTTTTCAGGGAATTGTTCACTATATTTAATAAAATTCTCACAAGAAAGTAACTCGAAGAATTTAATATTCATGTAACGATCTCTGAATTCGCTGAGTACATTATCAATTATTTCCATAAAAATTCGCCGATAATGTATTTTTACATCATCGACATTGCGCTTTCTTTTGGGCGGTCCGGTAATGCGAACAGTTGCATCATAATTGATCTCGAACCTATCTCTGTAACGAGCTAAAAATGACTCGAATTCTTTATCTTTTTTACACAATATGTCACAAGTTTTTTTCTGTATAATATCGTATAAAATATCGGTTTCAGCAAAAATATCCGCGAATGTTTTTAAAAATAAATTGAACTCGAATTCTTTCATGTTAAATAAAAATTAAGTGACTTGTGACAATGTATCACCATCCCAGTGTTCTGTATTTTCATTCATTTCCTCAAACAACTGAAGGAGGTGTGAAGATTCGTTATTAATTATATTTAACGTGCTCGAGTGATATGTCCACCTAGTTTCGGCGACACGAGGCAGCTTTTTCATAACGACAAATTAACGAATTTGCCATTTTTAATAATAATAAAAGAAAAACTCGTTGTTTCCTTATTGCAAAACTGTCTCTGTGTGGATTGGTTCTTTGTTAATTTATAATTATGCCATAAATTTATAGAAAAAAAATAAAAATCTCATATTTCTTTAAAATTATATCCATTTATTACTTCACTTTATTCATAAAATCTAAATCCAAAATATTTATAGATTTGCTGCTGATTTAGTTTTTTGTGTATTTTTGAATAAATGTACTTTTAAATAATATACAATTAATGGATATAATCATATGTCTATCATCTAAAAAAAAATTGTAAACTTAAAATGTTCAGAAATGTACGACTATATTTGAATAATTTGACCTTAAATGTTATAATAAACACAAATTAAACTCTTATACACAAATTAAGATCTTAAAGTTTCACCTTTGCTGAAGCAAAGGTTAATCTTCAAGATCTGCTATTATTAATTTCTATGCTTAATCTTGGTGGGTTGCAATATCGTTTAGCTTCCTGAATTGATTTGTATGATGGAAATAATAAGCAATTTTTCGCGATTAAGTAACTCCTCATATTTTCATACTGTGCCATATTAAGGTCCAACTCGATGAAAATACTGAGAGCTTCGTCTTTAGAGTACGCTGTTAAATGTGTGGGTTCGTTTAAGAGATTTTTACGTATATCACTATTTCCATGGGCAATACTCGTAAATTATCCCGTATATAACTTGTTAAAGCAACAACATAATTGCCGTCACTTTCAATTTAAACAAGACATAAGTCACGTCTGGTACAGTTGAATTCACTCATTGTTGCAAGAAGGTAGATGGTTAGGTTAGTACACTTCAAGTTACGACAATGACGAACGAAACACAGTATATAATTATTGAGTATTCAGAATCCCTATTTTATACAAAAATATTGATTTGAAACGTGTGCAAAATTGTGGTAGAAAGAACTAATTATCATTATGTGGTTATGCGGTTTACGATATGTACAATTGATAATTTATTATGTATGTGAACTAACCACTCAAGCGTCCAATTCGCGCGGTGATTCTCGGCCTACCTGTCCGCGCACGAAATGTCAATTGCTTTTTTACGACCAAGCGAGACTCTCTCAACAAAAACGATTACTACTGAAAAACTGCAATAGCTACATTCGAATAAAAAATACTCACGGAAAGCTCAAAGAACGTAAAATTTAATTTGATTAAAAGTAAATTACTTTAATTAATAATAAAGGATGAAAATAAAGTTTCAAGTTGAGGATATCAAAAAAAATATCGTATATATTTTTTATTCAGAGTTTTACAAGAAAAATATAGTGGTTACTGGTAACAATGTTTTTTTATTATATTAGTACAGGATATACTCTTTAAAATGATACCAATATCTTAATATAAATATTTAGTTTTCTGTCATGAAAAAATAAACAAAGTTAAGTGTTTCTCAAGCGGTCACTGGGCCTCGGGCGACGTAAAAATGTGACAAGATGGCCGCCCGGCTACTAGCGTGCACACACGACGAGGTTGTTTTAATGAATTACGCATATTACTGTTCGGTATGTTTATTGAGCAAACATGTTTACTTTTATATATATTTATTATATATACTTTTTTATAATACAAATTATGTTAAATAGAAAAAAAGAAAGCGTTTATTTGTATTACAGTTAAATAAATACACTGTAAAACTGAAAAAAAAAACAGTAAACAAACATTATAATGCGCAAGGGCCTAAGCTCAGTAAAGCCACATTTTTTACAGGCGCTAATCATATTTTAATCAAATCAAATCAAATAATTTTATTTCACATACATGGGCACTTATAAAACGTCAGAAGCTAGTGCACGGTTCGAAATTGGTCCTATGGAAAAAAACCAGCAAGAATCTCAAGAAAACAAACTCTTTTAAAAAAGAGTTTGTTTTACAATTCATCCATATTACAATATTTATAGGAATGAGATGACAACGAACTAATGAACATAGATTGACCTGCGAAATGCAAAAAACTTTCAAAAAATTGAGTTTCACGAGCTATCGTGAACATTCCCCAACAGAGAATACCATAAACAAGTTTTATTGTACTTGCTTATGGTATTCTCTAAAACAGTGCTCAACACACAAACTCATATTGCACTGAATGCATTTCCAAATCGTCCTCGTATCCCTTTTTCGGCGTGTGCACATCCAGCAACGCGCTTTTTTAATCCCAGATCGCGTAGGGAAGTGGTCGTGATCAACGTTCGGTCGGTCGTTCCTACGTGTAGACAATTGGCCTTGTCTAGTCCTGTCCGCATAAAGTCGAGGTTCAGTCGTTAAGTCGATGCGTCGATGTATTTTGAGAAGGTCTTCCGCCAAAATGGTTCGGAACTGTCTATGTGATATTTTCGTATTCTGGGATGAAAATATCACATGGGCATTGAAAATAGCGGTGTTCAGCAGCCTGCAGAAGACCTTTCTATACCATACCTTGTTTCTAAGTCGTTCCACGGGCTGAGCAGATAGAAATTGATCTTGTCTATCCACTCCGCCCATGGACATATTGTAATCAAGTACGATTTTAGGCTTGTGTGTCAGTCGGTTATATTTATTTTGAATCCCCGCTTGTAAGTGATGGTATGTGGATATCATGCTAACCAAATTAGCATCTCGCCATACCATCACAGACAAGTCTGAAGTGTAGCTTGCCACTACCTCACCCTGTCGTAGGTCAGTCTTGGTCAGAGTCTTGAGCGAGACGGGTACGAATTCTCGATTTAAACGTAATGTTCCATAACAGTCAGTTTTATGTTTTTGAAATGGACAATGGACTGTTGTAGAAATTGTCCATTATCACAGTGTGTCCTCGGTCAAGTAGTGGCTCCAACAAGTCAAACACTATTTTAGCAGTAGCGTTGGTGGGACGTGTCTGACTCTGGTCGGTCAACAGTCTCGTCCTGCGGTTGGTCAAGAGTCTCGTTTATTGGGCGATCACGCACTATGACATTTGACTGGTTAATTATCTGATCAACGGGTCGATTAACAATCTCGTCATCGGGTTCGTCAATCGTCTCGTCATGGGGTCGGTCAACCATCTCGTCCTCAGTAGGTAGGTCATCGGTCGGGGCAATCTGAGTGTTTTTTCCAACATACACAAAAAACTTCCAGAGATAGCCACTCCGAGACTCACAAAGCTCGTATGTTTTTACGCCAACTTGGGCGGCTTTGGTGGCAATTTTTTGAGCAAAGCTCAATCGCCCGTGCCACTTGAGGAAAGACTCGTCAATGGGTATCTCTTGGGCAGGCATGTATAATGTGGAAAATTTGTCATTAAGGTGGTCAAGTACCGGCTGTATTTTAGAGAGTCTAGTCTTGTTAGTCAAAGTCTCATTGTCGACGAAATGATATAACGATTTTAGCAGTAAGAAACGATTGAATGACATGATGCGCGAAAAATACGGCATGGTCCCAAACCCGTTAAAAGAGAAGTACTTTTCCTCCTCTGGTAACGGATACAGGCCTTGCAGGATCAATACTGCTAAAAACGTAATCATTTTGCTACAATCAGTCGGAGTCCATCTATGCAGACGCGATGTTGGAAGTAGCTTGTTTTCCGCTTTTAAGCGAGCTATCTTCTGCTCTACATAGCGGTTAGTCTCTGTGCAAAGTCGGTCTATAAAACGAGTATCGAATATTTTGTAAAAAAATGTCAACAGGAGTCTTGTCTGTTATGTCAAAAGTCGTTCCCGATAACCCTGTAAAAGCCTCTCGTCGTCCAGTAAAGTTCGCCCTGTCTTTCTTCCAGTCAAAAGTGTAGTAATCGTTACTAGGCACTATGTCGCGTAAAACTTGGTCGTTAATTTCGTCCTCAGTCCGTAACACTTCAGTCTCTAGTTCAGTCATGTCAGCATCACATGCCGGTTCAGTTGTTGCGGAAGAAAAATACCGTCGTTGTCGTTAAAGTTAGGGTCTTTTTTTTATTTATTTTTTTTATTTTTGATCTCGGGGGCAAATCCTCATGGAAATCCTCCACCCTGGGGCGGGTGGAGGGGTCTGTCAGACTCTTACTGACTAAAACCACCCCGGTGTTCCATCTCCCACCTACGCCGGGGATCGCGGGAACGTATGCGACATCCGCAATCCCCGGCTGGTGCCGGCCCGCATCTGCGGGCCACCTCGCGTCGGCGAGGGGAGTGAGGTGTTTGACTCCCCTCGCTACGTCAAAGAGGGGCGCACGGGAACACCACGCGCCGCCACCTCGGGTCCGGATGAATGGGGGGCGACGGACATCCCCAAGTCCGCCGCCCCTGGACCCAGTTAGGGGGGCCGGAAGAGGGCAGCGTATGCCCTCCTCCGACGCCCGATGCGCCTGCTGCGGGCAGGGAGAGCGGTTGTGATCTCCCTCTCCCTTTCCGCAGCCTCCTTCTGCGCGATAACTGTCTCGCAGAAGGAGACCACCGCGTCCCAGGACTCCTCACCGCCGACCATAGCATGGACTACGGCCGGCAGCGAGAGGTCACCGCCTACAACAGAGATGAGGGCACGGCGCGGCTCCTCCCAAGCTGCACACTCTGCAAGCGTATGCC
>NDFZ01001224.1:0-13160 GCA_002192655.3 Mamestra configurata | reverse complement strand
AGTAAGTTAATCTGTGGCTATATCAACTGATAGAAAAGTTGACAGGCCGGCAACTCGCGTTGGTGTTCAAGGCTTTGGAGCTTTGTGTTCTCTACTAGTGCATCATAGCCAATGAGATTCTTGGCTCCTTTCTCACTAGACTCAAATGTATATATGATAGAACTTGCACTTGACAAAGGTTGAGCAGCTGTTGTCTCTCACCATAATGTGTTCCATTTTGTGTATATACTTAACATAAATGCTATATATTTTATCGCTATCTTAAAAATGCGCGTAGCGTCGCATCTTGGTGTAAGCTCACCTTTAGAAGAGTGGCATTATCTCCGCGTTGCAATAAAGATCATCGTTGTTTTAACGATGTCGATGACATGAAGACACTATTATATTGTTCTGACTTTGTTTTTGCTGAGAGAGCATTGACTGGTNACCTTTAGAAGAGTGGCATTATCTCCGCGTTGCAATAAAGATCATCGTTGTTTTAACGATGTCGATGACAAAAGACACTATTATATTGTTCTGACTTTGTTTTTGCTGAGAGAGCATTGACTGGCCTACTTTCTTCTATAATTCACACTCATACATACATAGATAAATATTATATTATTAGTATAAAATATGCTATAATTTAATCCTACCAAGTAATTTTATGTTATAACTGATCTGAAAAACTTAATTGATATCTAAATAAATGTTAAAATTAAGTTAATTAATATTAAGGACATGTTTTAAAAATTGTTAATTGATTATGTATTATTTTTATACTTTTTGCTGTGCCCTACGGGGTCTGTAATGGTATCTTAGCTTGTGAATAAGATAGTACGAAATTGATAATATTATTTATGTTCCTGTATTAATCGAACACCTATGGGTCTTTAGCTGAAATAAATGAATTTTATTTTTTATTTTATTTTATTTAGCTTTAAGCCCATTGTNATATTATTTATGTTCCTGTATTAATCGAACACCTATGGGTCTTTAGCTGAAATAAATGAATTTTATTTTTTATTTAGCTTTAAGCCCATTGAAGATCTTCACAAATTATAGAATGCAAATATGAATATGAATAAAATGTTTGTAGATATCTAGGAGTGGTATAGTAAGACTATTCTTCAAGGATAATAATATTCTTACAGTTATTTCTGCCACCTACGATGATATTTTGATGTAAAATACAACAGAAAAGCTGTGTGAGGAAGTGCAATTATTTTGAGGATAGGACAGATTAGTTATACTCGTACATACATTTATATTCTTCATTGTTGAACAAACACAAAAGCTATGCGCCTTGCAACTGTCATAGGATTTACCTATTCCTCATAAAAAATTTTCATAGACCAGGTACTGACATAGTCTNAAAGCTGTGTGAGGAAGTGCAATTATTTTGAGGATAGGACAGATTAGTTATACTCGTACATACATATATTCTTCATTGTTGAACAAACACAAAAGCTATGCGCCTTGCAACTGTCATAGGATTTACCTATTCCTCATAAAAAAATTTCATAGACCAGGTACTGACATAGTCTTTTTTTTTAAACTGGCCAGTTTTGGGGAAATCTGAATCCAAAACGTAGAAGTCTATGTCATTCACTCTGTAAGGTTGTGCAACTGCCATTTTGTTATTTACCATACATGTTGTTATTGTAACAATGACTCGGTCACAGTATCTACTATACCGGTCGGTATATTTAAGTTATTATTGATGATAGATATGCTAGGTAATTATTGGGATTTTAGATTATTGTGTTAGGGTTGTGCAAATATGATATTGTTAATAACTTATGTTTTGTTAGGTTAACAATGAATAGTGAAATAATTAAGACTTCACAATCACACCGTGTTAGTGACAGCGTTTTGGTGAAAAGCGATCAATTATAGTTTTTGTAATCACCAAGTAATTGTCTATGTCAATCTCGTCTCCATCGCCGGATTCCTGTCAAAACGTTGAAAATTGTACATTTCTGTGAATTCGGTGAAATAGATATCATGGTTGTGGCTTCAATTGCGAAGAATTCAGTAGAGCTAGCGCTTGTAATTACAATTTCTAAGTATAGTTGCTTTAAAAGTTAAGTATCAGGTTCAAAAGGATTATTTTCTAAAATAATAATTAGACCATAGCTGATCATAATATTCAATGTTTCTAAGGTTTGTTGCAATTTTCAGCTCAAAGTTAAAAGTCAAAGTCAATTCATTTATTTCAACTAGACTGTTAAACTTTTGAACGTCAATTTTACAGTTTAAAATTAAAATATTAGTGACTCTAGTTGTCCATTCGCAATAAAAAGATTCTTATGGAGAAGAACGGACAAGAAACTCCATAGTTACTCTCGATACTAGGTTTTGAGTTACCAAAGTTGCTAGTGATGTATGAAAAAAACAATTTTGTGGGCTACTACAGCGAATCAACCTCGTCAATAACAAAAGAATAACGTTTATCAAAACTGAATTAAAAAAAAAAAAACAAAACATAATAAAAGAAAAACATTTTGTTTTTCAAAACGTCCTGGATTCTTGTTAAGAGGTTCCAGTTCAACTTTAAACTTCGAATAAAATAAAATCAGCTTACCTCAAACGTGTTGACACACTGCACTTCAGCCTGCGTCGGGGATCCGTACAACTTGAGTTCTTGGAATGCACCCTGTACCACCAGAATCGTTAGAACTCGACGCAACGTCGATCTCATATCGACTGACAGTTTATCGACCGTTCAACTTTACCGTTTACGCACGTCATAATACTGGCACTTTCTTATGGTTGTCGTGTTTTAAATCGGATGGACGGGCAGAAAATTGTTTGAACAACTGTTCCTTGGACGGGCGAAGATATATTATATGTTAGCGTAGACAAAAAAGAAATATCTAAGACAAATATAGTACTGCTTATAAAATACTTTTGAGTATCAAATCTCTCCAAATGATATTTTAATTCCAAACATTTAATTGAAAGGAGATTTCGTGTTCTAATTGCAGATCGTTCACAACTTATTTACTATATCTAAATAGCATCATTTAATGGAATTGAAAGAGAATTCTTCCACGTAACTTAATGAACNCCTCTAGAGTTTTTATAAAAGGGTAAACAAACGACGATGAACCTAATCGCTGAGTTTACGGTAGCAAGCGAATTCGTAGAATTGAGTTGTTTCCTGTCAATTAAAACCTTTAAACCGAAAATAAAGCAGTTCTCCGAAAAGAAATACTGGTATGCAGTTTTTATGTATATAATTAGGTATTTATTTTTAGTTTTTTTTAAAATTNCCGAAAAGAAATACTGGTATGCAGTTTTTATGTATATAATTAGGTATTTATTTTTAGTTTTTTTTTAATTTTTTTAGGTACTTATTAATTTATTTATTTTTTGTATAGAAAGGCGTAATTTTTGTATTTTTATTTATAGGTTTGCGTTTGACCACAATCGCACCTAATGGAAAGCGATGATGTGGTCTACNAGAAAGGCGTAATTTTTGTATTTTTATTTATAGGTTTGCGTTTGACCACAATCGCACCTAATGGAAAGCGATGATGTGATGGAGCATGCTGGCACAGAAGTAACCTATAAAGATTAACCCTTAAAAATAAAGGGGTTGCAAACCTTTTAAATAAAACTTTTAATCAGTATTTTATGTATATGTAGTATTTTGCGTAAAATTTTCGCGGCTTTAATACAACTTACAACTTAAATTATATTTTCATTGATAGCTCTCAAATTCGTGAAAGTAGATCCAATTAATTCATAATTAGTATGCACTTAGAAGTCAAATTATCAAAACTTTTAACTACTAATTTAAACTTCTTATTTTACTTTAGGTTCTAGAAAAAGTTAAGACTACAAACGAACTATTTGATAAGGTCATCTTCAACGACCTAATTGGCAATTAAGATTATTATTTAGTTACATCAATTAATAGTTTTCGTTTTACCAAAAAACATTCAAATAATTTAATTTATCATTAACACTTTTAAACATTCACAGATAATTAACCTATTCGTAGAATTGAAAAAATAAACGCAATCCGGTACGTTTAAGTTGCGGCGGCGCATGTGCAGTCGATCTCATGCACCGCGATGCACTAAATTTAAAACAGAGCAACGAAAGGATAAGGTGAAGCGACCAGTTTAGCTTGACACTTAAATTAGCAGCTTATGTTATGTGTAATTCCTGAAAATGACTGTTTAGGTTGAACTGGATGATTATGCGTTAAACGTTGGCAGTACGTTCTACTCTTTAAATTTTGTTTTCTATATTATTAATTAAATGTATTGTTATTGTCTCAGCAACTTCAATTAACATGTTTGCATGTAATATCACGAACTGCTTTCACTGTGTCACTTAAGAGCAGCTGGTACTTATAGCTCAGGGTTTCCTTTTTTTAAGTACCAATGAATAGTAGGAATGAGCAGTACATCATCTGTTCATTCCTGCACATAAATTTGTACTAAGCATGTATGTCACCTAGTTTGTGAAACAATAAATACATTATTATTATTAGTATAAAAAAGCAAGGTTTGAGAAGAAATCATTATTCCTTATTATATAAATGTTTTAAATGAATAGGTAAGTTAGTAGTAAGGTATGTGTGGGCAATAACATTATAACCAACGAATAAAACTTTTCAAATAATAGATAATTAAAAGTTATATTCGATTGAAACGTTATTCCACAGAGAATTTTAATTTAACAGAATTTCAAAACTAGAATTGGTTGAAATTGACCATTGTTTTAGTTTTAAAACAACGAATTAAAACTTTCGCTCACATTTTTATAAATTGGTTATTTTGTTTTCTAAATTGAATGTGTTTTTCAATTTGTAGTATCTTTCAGACGAATAAGCAACGTTGTTGACCCAGAAAATCAAAAGTTCAATTTCAATAGCCGTTCTTTATTGAAATTGAAAAGCCTCATTTGAAAACTGAATACGTGGGGCACTTTGACACTAGCGCCATCTAGGTGCCGAAATTAATTACGGCGGAACTACAGTAACCAGTTCTATTCAACTGCACATCTCTTTGTCGAAGTACTAAGATCTATTCACGGGTAGCGCGATCTAATTACTGCTGCTTGTCAGTGTTGAAATGTGAAGGTCCTATTTTGATGTCACACGATATTGTATCGCATGCGAGATATTATAGGGAGAGAGTTAGTTCGCATTTCCGTTATGACGTGTAAAGTCAGTCGTAGTTGGCATAATTATGTCTGTAAAAGTACTGATTTGATTGAGTGTTGTGTTATTTAAATTAGATAAAATTGCTTTGGAAAAACTGCAAAATTGTTTGACTACAATTAAAATAAGCAATTTTAATCGTAGTCAAACAATTTTGCAGTTTTTTGCTAGGATGAACTAGATTTGGGAAACGAAAGTTATTTAAATTTATCATGAAGTTTCATATATTTCCCAAAACGCATATTGTACTTCTTAAATAACAACGCGATCATAAAACATACCCGTACAACCTAACTTCTTAGCTGTCACATTTTTCATAAAATAAAATAAATAGGCACAAAGCAGCGCAGCAAGACGGCACTCGCAATAAACTAGGCTTTAACACACAATAAAGCGAGTAATGTTAGCACATTTCTTACTCTGAGTACCGCATACGACTTTATGTAACACTAGCTTCTGCCCGCGACTTCGACCGCCTGAATTTGGGACGCTATCCCAAGGGAACACTTTCCCGGGATAAAAGCCGATGCGCTATTCCAGACCATAATCTATGTCTATGCAAAATTTTATCAAGATCGTTTCATCCTGGCGTGATTGAGTAAACATTTATCCATCCATCCAAACTTTCGCATTTATCATATCAATCGCGAAACTACTGGTCGAAGAAAGCTGAAATTTGGCATTTAGCTTCCCTACGCTCCGCAGAGAAGCATTAAGAGAGGATTTCCCGAAACTCCTACAAGAACGGGATATGCGCGTACGAAGTCGCGGGGAATAGCTAGTATCTCTAAATGTATGTATAATAGTAGTAAGATAAGATTTCTCGAGCACTTTGAGAATAGTTCGCTGGCATTCGTTAGCTAATAGAAAATTAAAGCTTTGTGCTAGTAGTTCTGTCTAGATATTGTGTCTGTCGACGTTAATTAAATGCTTGCAAATTACCCACTATCAAAAGTAGGTCTTGTTTTGGTACTTGTTTGGTGACCTGTTTCCATATTTCATATCTATTATAAATGCAAAAGTAACTCTTTGTGTTTGTTTGTTACCTCTTAACAACTTAACGATTGAACGGCTTGATTGATTTGGGTGCAATAGAATAATCATCGACTTTCACTGTTATATATTATGAGTCAATCGACAAGAAAAGAAAAAGAACTGGAAAGAAGCCGTTGGCAGAAGCTAGTCATCTATTTCTCTCGAATGATATTAGGTATGGGTCTCCACGGCAACTAATTTTACATTTCGAACAAGTTAAACAAGAGAACGGTTAGTAGGTACCTAACAAAAAGTGAAATATCTCTATCATGGCCCAAAACAGACGCTTAATCATCATCATCATCATATCAGCCGAAAGACGTCCACTGCCGGACATAGGCCTCCCCAAAGGGTTGCCATAATCGCCACGCTTGGCAGGCAGGTTGGCGATCGCAGTATAGCTGTTGCAATGCACAGAACCACAGAGAATGCTGCTGCCCATTCTCTGGTGAGTCCCTTAAGCGCCTCTTATGACACCCACGGGAAATCCAACAGGGCAAAATTATTAAGGCATTTATTTAAATGTTTCAGTATTGGTGAAAACGGGCAAACAAATAAAGTTTTTTAACTATATTTAAACGTAAAAAATTGAGACAAAAGGAGTTCAATTCCCCGACTTCAGTGCATGTGTTCCAGGAACGAGCGACGGCAGTAAAATAGTATAGCAACATACAGTGAGGCATCGCATCACAACTAAACCGTGCAGGAAAATCTATACAATAAAAGGACACAAAAATTCCGATCCCGAAAATGTTTTTAATTAAAAATACTGCGGACTAAAAGTGAGTTTGTTTTCATGACACCAAAAGCCTGGATTGAAAGTAATTCCCGAGTGTTGCCATTTTATTTTTTGTACATGATTGTTACCATATTTTTTTGACGGTTCACATTCGAAACCGGACGCGAGATCGGATAGCAATGACGCTTACCATCAAGATGTGCCAATGAAAAGAAAATTCCAGAAAACGCGCGGGCTAAGTACTTTTTTTGAATTTCCTGATAATTTGAATTTCGAATGAATTTAGTTTTTTTCTTTAGTGCCAAAGGTTTGAAAATTGATGAGCCGTTTTAAATATTTTGGATAAATCCTTTTATTGAAACTAGCTCACTGATCTTAAAGCCCGGTTTCACGAAAGAGTAATGAGTCGGAAGTCGCTAAGCGGAGCGGACTTCGTCTTCATGAAATAGGTTAAAGTTTCCACCAAGAAAACGTTTAATCAATTTAGTCGTCAGGTTCCCATCGCTCATTTTAACTCTTTTTGCCCGCTGTGTCATTTCCGCTCGACTCTTTGTTGGTGGAAACATATGTAAGCAGTTTGCTTTGGCGAGGTAAAAGAAGTCATTAATGGGTCCGCTCCGCTCGCGGTGGAACCGGGCTTAATAATCTTGACAGATGTTTAGTTGGCACTAAACATCTGTCAAGATTATTAAGCCCGGTTTTCAAATTCAAATTCTTTATGGAAAATGTGAGTTAAGATTCTGCTAAGCACGTGCCAAACAGATCAGAGATTTTAATGGAAGGGATTTTGGGTGTCCTTAAATTAGTAAAGAATATAAGATTTAGCAAACAATAGGTAAGATTTTCACAATCTAGCTACAAAACCGTTCCCACAAGCCCCCATTATATTAGGTACATACGGTCGAAACGTTAACCCTTTTATCGCGTATTCGGCTTCTAATGAAAAACGACCCTACTGGTCGATCCCACCCAGGCGATAATAGAACGCCCCGAATAATGACCAATGACCCTGCCACGCAAAAATAACGCTAATTTTTTCAACACCATGATTTATAAGAGCTTAAACGGGTTTAGGACACCCCGTATAAAATCACACAAAAGCGGCCCGTGTAAATAAAATTGATAGCCTCACATGAAACATTTTCTAGTTAAAAATATATTTTTAACTTAGAATAACGCAGGTGAAAATTACGTAAAAGAAAAACCTTTGATTTATGTAGTTGTAACAGTCCTAAAATAAAAGTTGAAAATGTAATCTTACATTTGGCACGTGTTATGGCTGAAATGAACATTAAGGCGCTTTGAGTTCATATATCATCGTAAATGCTAGCTGCAAATAATGGACTCCAGTACTCGTCTAACTAAACGTAGTTTTGTTCTTAGTTTTTCGTCTCGAGTGTAATAAAATAAATAATTCTATTTCGTAAAAGTTGGGGCAGTATATGAAATAATTTGTTTTATTATAATACCTAGGTGTTTTTGGTACCTATATTGTTATAAATAAAAGGACGCCCCAGAGAATGGGCAGCAGCATTCTCTGTACATTGCAACAGCTACACTGCGATCGCCAATCCGCCTGCCAAGCGTGGCGATTATGGAAACTCCCTTTGGGGGAGGCCTATGTTCTTTCGGCTGATATGATGACGATGATGATTGTGATACATTATATTTAAACGTTCACCTTAGCACAAATAACATTTGAGTTAAAAAAAACAACGGGTTGCACTCCGGGAGTGCCAGCAGAAGTGAAAACTTGAACATAAACGTTGTGCATTTTTGATATTTTGGAATGGTTCGGGAATAATTTCGCACGAATTGCTTTAATTATCAGTATAAATAAAAGTACTATCATTTATGTGGTAAAATACTTTATAGATTTATTGCGCTATCGTAAACAAATATGACAATTTATATTACATTAAAAATTTAACACTTCAGAACTGTCCCTCCGTCTTACAAATTTTCGTTTAGGTCCCGTGTCCTGACGCGAGTTTAACATTTTTTACTTTTCCCAAAAAGCAACCCCGCTAAAAAAGTTTTTGCTTAAAAAAAAACCAAAAGGAAGACCCATTAAAATATCCACTCTACCCAAATTTTTACAAGAACATTTCCTTCTATACAAACACTATCTACGTACTATCAAGTCCATACCAAGGAGTACATCTAAAAAACTTCCATTACCGATATACGGCAGGCCTTCAGAGACCCTACCATGCCCACAAGAGCCCTTTTTGTTAACAGCCTCCAACTTTTTCTACCGCATATAGCTACAAATTGTTATGACCAGTATGTAGGGACACGATAACGCGTAGTTACTCTGAACTCGACGATTTGGGTGTATGAGACAGAAGAATTGACTGAGAGTGTCCCAGTTCAGCTGTGAGATGACTACGGTCAGGAAATGTTAGAGAAACCAAGCAATCGTATGGACAGTTGTTGTCTTTTTCTAAACCTCTGATAATCCACTTTACAGGCTGTCATTTGCTTTTTTGTTACTAGGACCTATTTAAAAGAGGCTGATACTCAGGCTCTAGACAAATGGATCAATTCTACTAATTTTTCGGAAAATTTGCATTCCTATCTCAGTCACAATTTGTCAAAAAAACTTAATTTCTCACGCATTTTGACAGATCGCGATTGAGATGCGAATGCAAACGTTGCTTGAAAATGAGTAGAAGTGACCCTAAAGTGTCATTAAATGTCACCGAATGCGATTTTAGGACTTGATCACGTGACATTTCGACAGCCTTTTCCCTACGTTTTGGTAGTCACCTTCGCCACGCTACAGCTGACAGAATGTCACTAGTCTAGAGCCTCTGGTGGCATAGTCGCTTAATCTCGTTCTATGGATTAGTAAATTCGTGAAAGTAATGCTCAGTCGAATTCTCTACGTCTATGGTAACTCGAAACTAGGTACTTGGGGTATGCGAGACAATTCCCAGTAATGACGCTTCATATCCTTTAGATTGTACTAGGAATAGGTGTCATAAAGACTTTAGATAGGCCTACAACTCATAGAAAATGATATGTCTGTGGTGGTTAGAATTCTAGGAATCTGTCTATCGTAACACTCTTTATAAGGCAGGTGGAGATTAAATTTAATGATCAAAATGTGTGTGTCCTCTACTCGTCTGCCTTCCCCTTTTGGGGGATACAGTTACCGACACTTATGAAGCATGTAGTCGTTTTTCGCGAAAGTCTTATTTGAAGGATGCTCTGTGATACTTCCACAGTAAGAACTTTATACAAAGTGAAAAAAAATAAACATCTGAAAAGTGGTAATTGTGAGTACAATGAAGCTTTTCAAGTTTTACGTTCTTCGAAAGCACAAATTTGTATGTACATAACTCGACAAAATGTATCTGTTACCAGAATAGCAAACTACTTGAGATTACAAAATATCTTGAGAGATTGTAAACTCTCGATAAATTGTCAAATGAATATTTGTTCTACAATTATACGAATCAAAATGTTATTTTCTATAATATCTCCGTGCCGGTCCAAGAAATTGTGGACTGACATAAACTGGCGACCAATCAGCACTGGTCTACAATTTATCTGTTTTGGTGTGATTGTGAAATTGGAAACTTGGTCTTTATTGGTGTGATCTGAGAGCCTTGTTTCCAGGTTTTACTATCACACGAAAACGGATAAATTATAGACTTTTACTCTGATTGGTCGCCATTTCATGTTAGTTTTTTGTGTCAGTCAATTTCTCGGAATGACTTCGAGAGATATAATTGTAATATAATTGTAGTTTTGATGCGTATTAAAGTATTCCAAATGTTCAGTTGACAATTTATCGAGAGTTTACAATCTCTTACGGTATTTTATAATCTTACGGAGTTTGCCATTTTCCGGTGACATATCCACTGAACAGCAGTTTTATTTCAGTGTTGCTTCCATGGGAAAACTTGTTTATCATGAGGAGTAGGTACAATGACGACTTTTCATGTTTTGCACGCTGCTACACGTAGAATAAGTCCAAAACTCACTAACGAATATTGTTATGAGTCTCTAAGTCGAAATTAAAACATATTTTCCACAGATGTACTAGTAAACGTTTTATTAAACTATACTTTTTTATTTTCTATAAAGAACTCCTTATCATCGTCGAGGCACAACTGAAAGTTTTTTATCTAAATTGGTTTCAGAAAATGCGTTCACATCCACATTTAAACAAACGCAGGTAGCAGTCCCCGTTCAATATTTCAAGGATCTAAAATCCCATTAACTCTTCGCTAGCACGTGAGGGATGAACGAAAGAAAGGACAAGATTGAATAGCCTATCTTTCCTCAACGATTTGCGAAGACATGCGAATGCCATTAATTTTATACCTCGTCGGCACTTTAAGAGTGTCACGTCACAGGTAGCCAATAAATCCAGCACCATAAATCTTTTTTAACACTAAACTTAGACAGGTCAAAGTAATTTGGCGAAATGTTATAACGTTGTAACGTAAAACTACGGTCATTTCGGTAAGAGCCGGTTTTACGGAAGGCTTTTTCCGGTTTGGATTGTACCGATTTATCGTTACTATCGCCGTGTTACGGTTTATTAGAACTTAAGTATTATTACGAGGAATTAACTGTGAGTTGGTGATTTGGTGTTAATCGCTTCAGTAGAGTGACATTGTGTGGTTGTAAAATTAAGGTTCATAAAAACTGACTAGTTTATTTGTTTAAAATAAACATGATAATAAATCTATAAATATAATAATGAATTTGTTTCATATTTTTTGAGCTATTATATTTGGCTTTTCGTTAACAATTGTATGTTCATTGACCGATTTCCTATGGAAAATATCATAATTATAAAAGACAAAAGGAGCTAAGGCTTCACGTACTCTTCTTTTCTTGTTCTTACACACTATTGTCAAGATTTTTTTTCATTTCTCTTTCGCAGGTCTGCTGGAAGAAATTTCGTGAGAAATAAGTAGTTCCTTTGTACTCATAATTATAATGTTATTTGTTGCTATATTTCTGTGTGTACATGAATATTAAAAAAACAATAAAAAAAATATTAGCGGTTATTGTAAATGCAACTTTCACTATGATAACGATTTCAAGTACAAGACTTCACTTCTTACAGCATTCAATAATAAAACATTCATCTCTCACATAGCACCAACCCCGAAATCGCGAAAAACAAATAAAAAGACGGCCCCATACATTTTATGTGCGCATAACTCGACAAAATCTACTGAACAGCTGATTTTCGCGATTGCGGGTTTGGTCCCACAGTAAAAGTTGTTCATAAAGATGAGTACAATGACCCCTTTTAAGGTATTGCGTTTATTCCGTTACACGTTGTAAACAAACTTAACTCTTCTTTCATGAATTCAGCTCGACGTCCGTATGTCACCGCAAGGATCTAGCATAATATCAGCTTCAGGTATATTTGCCTGAAACATGCTGAACTGGACTCCCAACCTTGAAGCTCACACGGTCACATCACAGTGTAGTTGTTCTTTTCTGTGAAGTGTGAAGAACTACGTGTGTCACTTTCTTTTTTTTCATGTTGGCACAGTAAAAACTGTTATAATTTAGAAAAAACTCGTGATTGTTTTAACAATTTTTTTGTTTAAGTGCTTAGTTTTTTTTTAAATATAGTTGTGCGTTTATGTATTGTTTAACCTTTGTTTCGGTGTCTGTCAATCAAATTTTAATATTTATACCTTTCTTCAACACCTAACTTCATTTATTTTACTTATTTATTTTGGAACTTGAAAAATACTACAACGACTTAAAAATCAATTCCTTTCAACTAGTAACTTACATGATCAATTTCCACGATCTGAGGCGTCGACGTCTGACTATACTTCTCAGCCAACGCGTAGTGATGTTCCTTCTTCTTCTCCAACAGTCCCAGTGTTGATACCACGGCCAGCACTATGCCCAACACCACTAACAAGAACAGCGAGCTTATACAACACTTCGTTTTACTCGATACTACCATCGCCATTTTTAAAAAGTTTCTAGCACTTTTTTATTACAAAGTTTCTTTAGCACGAATCAGTCTTTTATTTAGTTACACTATATCGTTTCACTTATTGATCTACACTATCATCTTGTTCTTGCTTGGCAAGATTCTTACCACATAATTTAATTCCCAGATTTTTTTATTGTGACGATTGTGAAGTAAAGTTAGGTACATTTAGTTTTCCCGGAATACATTATCGAAATTATGTTGAAAATCGTATGAAATTCTGTTGAGTTTTTTTT
>NDFZ01001222.1:0-13156 GCA_002192655.3 Mamestra configurata | reverse complement strand
GTCCTATGTCCAGCATTGGACGTCTTTTGGCTGATATGATGATGATGATGACAGTATTCAATAACCATCTCTAATATAACTCAATGGTGAAAAAACTTTTCGTTTATTTTGATAGACACATAAATCTAAACTAAACTAGGTAAAATTGTAATACAGGACATGGTCCTTAGTGAAGTACTTACTATGACGTGCCAATAATCATCATGAATTCGATGTGTGAGAGAGACGGAGCTATATAAGATGAATAACACTAACCCCTTTTCGTAACGGAATCATAATAACGGAATTATGATTCTGTTAAGTCCAGATTTTTTCCGAGTATAATATATTACCTACGGAAGTTTTTAAACTATGAAAGCAAAATATAGCAGGTAAAATCGAAGGACAAACTTAACTTTGTTGGTGAAAAAATGTTCTCCCATACATCAAAGTCGTCACGGTCAATTCTTCAACCGAAAATATAAGTTTGTAATCGTTAAAAATTATTTTTTACATGATAAAACTATAAATTGAGAGAAAATGAGAATGAGAGGCAAATTCGTGAGAAAATGCTAGTTCTTGATAATCTAGTGTGCAAAATGCCAACCAAAGGGAAGAGAAGAATTTTCATCATCACGGCAAAAAGGAATGTGTTTTCGATATTTTAGCAAAGAACCACTAAGCCCGAATACCTTACTAAAAATATACTTCGTGGCTATGCGTAGTACGGTTCAAATTGACATTGTTAAAAATAAGTGCGAAAGTTACTGTGTGTTAGCCATAAAATAGTTCTCAAGTCTTTGCTCAAGGTAAGGGCAGTGACAGACTGAAGTAGATTCGTTCTTTCTGAATCTTTGCTACACACACTTACTACGCTAACGCTACGCAAACAAAAAAAAAACTGAATGAAAGTCTGTTATCAGATTTTTCTGATCTATTAATATTGGCTTTCTGTCAGGGTTGCGGAATTCTGCGGCCCTGGAACGCTAAGGGCATAAGGAGGAATACGGATGGGTTTTAATTATTAAGAGTCTGAGTCTTCTACTCCACCCAAAGCGGAAGGAGTCATTTGATGATTTCCCATGCACAAAAAAAAAACGTACTGGCTTACAGAAGACTGCTGCCAGTGCTTTTTTTTGTTTTAATAAAAGATTACAAAATAACGACATAAGCGCTGGCTTATGAAAGTTATTTTCTNGCCAACCAAAGGGAAGAGAAGAATTTTCATCATCACGGCAAAAAGGAATGTGTTTTCGATATTTTAGCAAAGAACCACTAAGCCCGAATACCTTACTAAAAATATACTTCGTGGCTATGCGTAGTACGGTTCAAATTGACATTGTTAAAAATAAGTGCGAAAGTTACTGTGTGTTAGCCATAAAATAGTTCTCAAGTCTTTGCTCAAGGTAAGGGCAGTGACAGACTGAAGTAGATTCGTTCTTTCTGAATCTTTGCTACACACACTTACTACGCTAACGCTACGCAAACAAAAAAAAAACTGAATGAAAGTCTGTTATCAGATTTTTCTGATCTATTAATATTGGCTTTCTGTCAGGGTTGCGGAATTCTGCGGCCCTGGAACGCTAAGGGCATAAGCAGGAATACGGATGGGTTTTAATTATTAAGAGTCTGAGTCTTCTACTCCACCCAAAGCGGAAGGAGTCATTTGATGATTTCCCATGCACAAAAAAAAAACGTACTGGCTTACAGAAGACTGCTGCCAGTGCTTTTTTTTTGTTTTAATAAAAGATTACAAAATAACCGACACAAGCGCTGGCAAGTATGTAAGTTATTTTCAAATTTTTGGACTTTATTAATTATTTATTATCATTGCATTGAACACTTCGCTCTTAATTATAGCCCGTCCTACCTGTCCCACAGTAAAAGAGTATTTTTCGGGGATAAAAAGTATTCCATCACAGATAGTATTTATTAGTTGAAAACTTTTGTTATCGGATAAACATTTTCTGAGATAAACTTTTAGGAACACAAGACACACACACTAACTAACAATGCAGCTTTTTTAGAAAATAAATTTATTAAGATTTAAATTGGCGAAACTGTAACTAAACCTAGATTGTATTCTTCTCATAGAAGAAATTCAGAAAGCCACGGCTCAGTTATTATTAAAACATCTTGCCTCTGAATACTATCTCCATTTCCCATTCGTCCTCAGAAAAAAAAGCAAAAATTGACTCGCAGAAATTGAATTATTAAAAAGAAAAGTCCTTTCTTTTCTCCATAACTTTTCTTTTACACTTTTTCTATTCATTTCTGAGGTAGCATTCATTCGCACCGAATCTAATTATGTGCTACCTTCATTCCGTGTTACACTGTAGTGTGAATAGGGCCTTATGAGAGGGGGTACTTGCTCGATAGTTCATGGACGTGTCACTTTATGTAGAAATGGAGACTATTTGCATCTGACCCCATTCCTAGCCACAAAAATAAAACCATATTGAGCTGAAATAGTATTTGATGCAATACTCAGGTTTGTAGGTAGCTTTACGGGATATTTTTAGTGTTACAATGTTGTAAGTTTATCTATAGAGTTATTGATAAATACGTACGCTGACTGAACAGATCCACTCAGATCTCGACGGATCTTTTCCCAGAAGATGATTCTAGTTCATCATCATCATATCAGCCGAAAGAAGTCCACTTCTGGACAAAGGCCGCCCCCAAGTGTCACCACAACAACCGGTCATATGCGTTTCGCATACATTGGCAACCCGCGACCCTCACCAGGTCATCGGTCCACCTTGTAGGAGGCCTTCCAACAGTGCGTCTTTCGGTACGCGGTCGCCAATCCAGAACTTTTCGGCCCCATCGACCATCTGTTCTGCGAGCAATGTGCCCTGCCCACTGCCACGTATGTTTGGCGATCTTTCGCACTATATCGGTAACCTTGGTTCGCTTGCGGATATCATCATTCTTGATTCGATGACGCAAGTTATTTTCCGGATATAGAGACAGTGACATTGTTTTAAAAACATTTATAATTAATAAAATGAAATATATATTCATCAATAACATTCACGTACGTAGTTACAAAAGACTTGCCCGCGACTAAGCTCGCGTTAAAACAGATTTTTTCAAATTAAATCAATATCAAGCCAATAACTGTTTCCAGGGGGGCTACTCACTAAGCCCGAAGTCCGTAGTTTTGGGCTTAGTTGCGGGCGTATTCTACTCCGTATCACTTCATTTTTCGTTGTCATTCATTCTTAGTGGTTACACTAAGAATGAATGACAACACGATTTGACAGTTACTATCAAATCGTGTTGTCATTCATTCTTAGTTCGGGTTCGGAACTAATCGTAAGTCCGTAGGTGATACGGAGTAAGATACGCCCGCAAGTAAGCCCGAAACTACGGATTTCGTGTTTAGAGAGTAGCCCCCCCTAGTTCTCATGTATATCTATACCAAAATTTCATCAACATCGGGAAAGGGAACAAACAAAATCACTTTCGCATTTATAATTACTTTGAATTTGACATTGCATCCGATTACTTTGAATTTGTCATTGCATCCGATTACTTTGAATTTGACATTGCATCCGATTACTTTGAATTTGACATTGCATCCGATTTTCATTTGTGTAAAAATATATTTGAAAAACGCCGTGATTATTTTTGGCTAAAACCAACATTCCTGAACCTCTCAAACAATCTAAATGTAGCGTTTTGGACCGATTAACCAATTACCTTCATAAATAGCTCTTAGTTCATAATGCTCTATTCTTGCACTTAGCTAGTACAGACGGCAAAAAAGTTAGTTAGGCAGGCAATTTTATTTTCTTAAAAAAAATGTACGTTGCCTCACATTAGGATTTCTCCTGTATCGTGGGTGCGTTTACAACTATACAAACTCACATACACAAACAGCCAGACCCGGAACAACTATCTGTAGGTCATACGAATATTTGTTCCGTGCGGGAATCGAACCTGCGACACGCAGCAAAGAAAGAAAGAAGGAAAGAAAAAGAGTTTTTTGTGTGGTTTTTCTTTTTTAGAAGTCGGTTGTATTTTTTTGTAAAAAAAATATTTGTCACCTAGTGGTGAGCGATGATGAGTTCGACAATGGAGCGACCTTGCCTAAAAGAAAAAAAATCATTCTTGACTTAAATATCTTATTTTTGTAGTTTTGATAAATATGCATCGTCTGGTAGGTAAAAATATTTTAGGGGTCTTTGTGACCTGAATTAAATGATATTTTATAATTATTTGTATGTGTTTGACAATCTCGGGACCCTGAGGTCCCGGTCCTTTGGTAGGCGTACGAAGGGCCGAAGCGTTAAGTATATATTTCAAATGGAATGGGGCACCAACCACCGATTAACCCTGTATGCACTATGAAAGTATACCCAAGGTTGGTGCAGGTTTGTTTCAGAATATGGAAAAATAGATGAAACGCTATGAGTTTGGGTAATTATTTTTAAATGCTTGTAGGTTGTAGCTATCTAGAAACACAGACACCGGCAGGGAATTCCACTCCTTAATTGTACGCACAATGAAAGTACTTCCAATACGTTACATTATTTTGCGTACTGTAACCTCTTACAAATAGAAGTACGTCTCGTCTAGGTATCGAAAGTACCCACATAGGTCTGGTGCGTCATAATCTCATTTTGTGTAGCAATAATAGAGATGTAACTTACCTATTTGTCGACAGGTCAAATGTGATACCGTCATAATGGCATACTTACGATCCGCAATTGCTTACAAGACTTTATGTTTGAATTGAAAACTGGTTATTAAGTGCAGATTATTTTTGAATCTCATGTTCTGATATGATATTGTACACACTGACTGCATCGTTGGTCTAGTGATCAAAAGAGATTGCGGAATTGTTCGAAAGAGTTACCGCGGCTCTGGAACGCAAAAGGCATTTGAAAATCAAGCAAGTTTAACTACTATTATAAATGCGAAAGTTTAAATGGATGGATGTTTGGTACCAACAGTAGCTGAAACGTCATGTTTTAAAAGCAAAAATGACGTTTCAGCTACTGTTGGTCGCTAATTTGACAGTTGGTCAAAGGTAGATACGTTATTAAGACGTTACAGATACGTTANTTTGAAAATCAAGCAAGTTTAACTACTATTATAAATGCGAAAGTTTAAATGGATGGATGTTTGGTGCCAACAGTAGCTGGAACGTCATGTTTTAAAAGCAAAAATGACGTTTCAGCTACTGTTGGTGGCTAATTTGACAGTTGGTCAAAGGTAGATACGTTATTAAGACGTTACAGATACGTTAAAGAAATATTGTAGTCGGGAATATCATATACATAGGCTACTTTTCGACATTTACGCTAGCAAAGTCGCTGGCAAAAGTTAGTGTGATTAAGACTACACATATACCTCTGGCTAATCCTTTGAGGGATACACGGGCATCATGTTATGTTGGAATTTTAAAATCTTAAAGCGTATTAACCTTAATACGGAATTCGTGGAGCGTCGTTCCTCAGATTTCAACGTGAATTCCAGAATAAATTCAGAAAATCCAGACCTTTACGCACGAGGATTAAATAGTAATATCTTTTGCTCATGCTATCTTTTAAAGCTCTGTGCCACCACTGACGGTTCATTGCGTAATCCCGCTAAAGACATTTTGTGATTCGAAGAAATGAAATACGGCACTGTAAATGTTGCTTGCTAATTGCAACTTTACAGCTTGAATGCTGGCATATAAATAGTTCTGGCTAACTTATTTGAACTTAGAATCAGGACCTAGCACGAGTGTTTTTTGAAGTTTGTGGACTAAGACAGCAAGAAATAGGAGTAGGTGGAGACAACTTGGAGAGACCTTTGCTGAAAGGCAAACAGACTAGAGTTAAGGAACATTAGGTTAAGCACAAATTGTAAAAAAAAGCTGAATGAAGGCTATTATTATTACAACGTAACGTAAAGTTTTACTAAAATTATAATAATCGATTCGCACATAATATTTATTCGAATTCGATACTAAATTCATATTTAAGTATGTTACAAATTGTGTATGTCGCATAAAATTTAACTAAAATACTATGGAGTTTTAGTTTTTCCGTCAAAACATTCGTGCTAGGCCCTTTGTTTCAATTAGAACCTGTCGATTTTTTAGTGTGAGACAAACAGTGATAGGCTGACACTCTGACAGGAGGGTTTTATAAAATATCGTAGAAGTACATCTTTATAAAGAAAAAAAATCTTTTCGGTTCTATTCCAGGGCTGATATTCTTGTTATTTACTATGAGTAGCAAGTGCATCTGCTGTCATCTACTCAAATTTTCTATCTAACGCAAGAGCTGTCTCGAATTTTCATAAAAAGGAAATGAAAGGCACGACCTTGAGAATCTGAAACTGCTATTATGTGCTACGAAGGCTAGGTCTTCGAAAATATCATATCACATGGTTAAGGTAACTTGCAATATCCTGTTCGTGATCGAGAGAAGAGAGCTTATTACACCACCTTAAATCACCCGACTGCGCGACAGGACAGGGTTATTTTGTTCATCCTAATTCTACCCTAACTGATAATATTAATGCCAAAGTTGGTTTGTTTGTTTGTTTTCACGTGTCACAGGCGACGATCAGTGCTCTTGTGTGCGACGGGCGATTACTCGCACCACTTGATCGGTGTGCGGCGCACAAGTAGAAATTACAGCCGGTTGGTCGCTCGGCGTGAGTTCTGACNAGCGAGTAGCGAGTAAAGCTAGCACGAGTTGGCGAGCAGCGAGTGTGTAGTTTGGATAGTTTTGTCACTAGGCTTTAAGCAAGTGCTCTTGTGTGCGACGGGCGATTACTCGCACCACTTGATCGGTGTGCGGCGCACAAGTAGAAATTACAACGGTTGGTCGCTCGGCGTGGGTTCTGACCGTCAAGCGAGCATCGCTGAGCGAGTTATATCTTTGATAGCTCTTGTCGCTGAGACTAACTAGTGGTTCTTTCCAGCAGTGTGAACAGCCAGCTACCGACTATAAATTTATGTCTCTCTTTTACTCACACAGGATCTATATCTTTTGTCCGTTTCCACAGCGAGAGTATAGTCGACAGCTAATCGACGGTGGGATAAGTGCCTTAATAGTGGTAGGCTACTGTAACGCATGGGAAAACGCGGGCAAACATTGGTATTAAAAAAAAAAACAATTAATGAAACAAACTTAAAAAAGTTTCAACTTCCATCGTTGGCGACGAGCGCAATAATATAATTATGTAGATATCACCACTTCTTTTTGCTGAAGTTTAATTTTTTTTAAAACGTGCCAACTCAGTCCCAATTTATCGCTCCATCTAAACAGTGATATAAAACAATATCTGTTAGCCATTAAACAAAGAGCAAAAGGTCATAAGTCCATTTACGACGGGGCTAACATACGCCATTTGTTTTACAACCTTTTCTCTGGTCTTTGTTATAACGCCTAGGGTTATGACCCGGGATTGCTTAGACATGAGCTTTAGTTAAGGTTTAAGATATTTTGGTTTTTAGTATAGTTTAGTACATAATCGAAGCGTGAGCTCAAATAGAGGGATTTTTGACACAAACTAGACGGGAAACGAATATTCTCTTTTGCCCGCACATGGATTGCCACTTGGACTGGCCTGTTGGTCGAGTGGTTAGTGACCCTGACAGCTAAACCGGAGGTCGTGGGTTCGATTCCCACCCAGGACAAATCTTTCTGTGATGAGCATGATCATTTGTTCTGTGTCTGGGTGTGATTTGTCTATAATATGTATGTATTTAGAAATATATAAGTATGTTTATCAGTTGTCTGATTACCATAGCACAAGCTCTGCCTAGTTTGGGATCGGATGACCGTGTGTGAGTTGTCCCAAGATATTATTATTATTATATAGATATTATTATATTGCCACCAGGTCTGACTGTAACCCCCTCATCGCGGCCGTAAGACAAAGCGCGATCCACGCCTCAGTAGAGCGATTTGAAGTGGGAGCAATAACTTCCCAGTCACCACCCGGTGGCAACTGAAAATTTTAACCTCGATTGCCACCTGGTAGCAATCCAGACTGGGAATATTCTTCGGAAAATCTGATATCACAAAGTCATAGTGTAAGTGTTAGGTTTCTCATTACGAACTCAGTAGCAACCTGGAGTTTGGACACTGGTGCTGTGACACCCTCGTGCCTTGGAAAGCAGGCAAAGCCGTTTGCCCTGTTGATTGCCGTCACTTTGGAATATCTGTAAATGCACAGAGATTGAGTTCCCAACAATAGCGTTGCCAACTGCCCGATAGGTGATATTTGGACTGTTGTATATGTTCAAATCGCACGGAGAACTTTGCTTGCGCGATGCAGGATTTCGTTGGTAGCTCGTTGCTGAAAGGATAGATGGAATTGCGGTTATTTTTGTTGCCGTACAAATTTCGCTTCTTAGTTTTTCATGTGGCGGCATCGATGTCGCTACAACAGTATTAGACATTTTTTCGCTCGTTAATACTTCTTCTGTTCTATAAAATATATTATTATAGGTACTACTATTATTATTATACTACTATTATTATACAATATATTGTTTTTATGACCGCTGGTATTCCTGCCACTTCAGCCTTCACAGAAAGAGTGTTTAACATTATGAATGCAAAGTAGCAGGATGACAGAAATAAATCTTGCATCTTTGATATGAAAAAATGCATCAATGGCTTGTATTGATTCCATTAAAATAAACTGCTTATTTATTTTAATATTAACTTAAATTGTGGAGAGGCTTATTAATATTTTCAAATTATAATAAAATGTGCAAGAAGCTCCAATATATATGTTTTTAAAACGTAAAAAAATTTAATACTGTTTACTTTTCTAAAGTACTGTTTATTTTAGTTCGCCAACCTTAATATACTTGGGAACCCTCCACAGAGAGGCACACTTATCTACTGGGTACTTGGTTAATCGCCGTTTACAGTGGTCACCGTGATCGAAATTCGGTTCGACAGGATTATTAATTTCTACCTTAATTACTATGGTCTACCTTGCATTTTTTGGCCGTTTCTTGGCTATGTGACGATTTCAGTAAGTTCTGTTACACCATATACTTTTCTTTCTTCTCCTTTTGTCTTTCGCTCGTACCAAGTGTCCCGTCTTTTTTCCTTTCCAATTTTAATTCAGTTCCTAAGACCTATTATTCTGAACCGTAAGAGTGGTTCCGCCCTGCGTCCGATCCGAAACCGTGAAAATACGTTCCGAAGTAGCCAGAGAACTATTTGTACGGGTACTTTACGCACTAGATCCGACTTCCGTCATCCGATATCTCTCCGACATACAAAGTAGCCATAGTACTGTTTTTATGAATGAACGCTTTTGCATTACCTCGGATTCAAATCGGACATATCCGCGCGGATCGACAGATGGGCGGGGCGTGGGGTGAATTTGGATTAGAGATCGAATCCGGTCCGAGTTTTTTAGACTCTTGATCCGTATTTTCACTAATTCGGATCGGATCCAGTGCGAAAAGAAAGAAAGAAAGAAAAGAAAGAAAATTGTGTGTTGTGAAAGCAACATCCGAAGTCAGTTTAAATATCCGTCGGATTCGGATCGGATGCAGAGCGGAACCGCTCTTATTGCCCTACTTCTAATTCAGCTGACCCCAAACGTGTTTTGTAAACCCTATATTATTATGATGTCAGCAAAACAAAATAACAAAGTAAATGCTGACCGGTAGTTACAATAATAGAATTGTACGATTAGTTGTACAAACACAGCTCGTATTTCAAATACCGTGATTTTTTTATAATAGCTCGGTAAGAAGATTTGTGTGCGAGTTTTTACGTAAGCATTTACTGATGTATTTTGATGTGTAGTCTGTGATTTCAATGAAAAATATGCCTACATTATTATAACATTTTTATGATGACGCATAATATTTTGAAGATGAGTTTGATTTAATTTATTTATTTAATTTAAACATGATGATTCATGCACGTCATGTTAAGGTGGGATTCCACGTTACATTATTTTCACAAGCCATCCCTATAACGGACTCCAGGGTGCCATCTATCCTTTTACCAAAATTCATCAGAATTGGTTCAGCAGTTTCGGCGTTATAGCGTAGCAAACAAACTCTCAGCTGAGTTGATAAGTGATATTTATAATATCAAAGATTAGTTAGGATTACATCAATCATGCAAGAACTACCAGCGATCCTAGACTATCTCGAATAAGACCTTGATCACGATACTGTGAAACATGCGAAAACTTGAACTATGAACATTATCTATACTATATCTATCACTACATGTTATAAAACAAAGTCCCCCCCGCCGCGTCTGTCTGTTTGTTCGCGAAAAACTCAAAAACTACTGAACGGATTTTCATGTGGTTTTCACCAATGGATAGGGTTGTTCATGAGGAAAGTTTAGGTGTATAATTCAAAATGAGAATGGAAAAATAGGATATACGCGTACGAAGTCGCGGGCAAAAGCTATAATTCATATAATAAAGCTGAAGAGTTTATTCATCCAAAGATGAAAGCGCTAATCTCTGGAACTACCAGTCGGATTTGGTAAATTCTTTTCGTATATGATAACCACATTTATGAGGAATGCTATAGGCAACGAGAGCGGGAAATTCCTACGGGAACGGGAAAAAACGAGATATGCGCTTACTAAGTTGCGGGCGAAAGCTAATACGGCATAAAGGCGCTGTCAATGTCGAATTGAAATCTATAGTTACTGGCTGGTTTACTGGAATATTTTAATTGGTCTACTTGGTTTTACGTGGGAACCCATTGGATTACAAACGACAGTCAGTCCGTATTATCACGCTGATGCTAAGATAGTTTAATCAATGAACCACACCGTTGAGCTTAGCTCTAATATGTGACGACAGGTGCGTCATGCCGTGGGAAGTAACCTTAAACCGAACGATGATTGTTTATAAATACGGGTATGTAGTACGACGCAACTGGCTGTTTATCTTTCGAAAAAAAAAGTAGGCTCAGAGTTTATTTAAACACTCATTTATTTAAATGTTTTACAAAAACAACACGTCCGTAGGCCGTGACAAAAAACGCGTGTGCTGTGTAGTCAACCCAACACTAATATTTACTTTGAGTCAATATTTTGGCAGTAAAACTACTACTAATGCCATATGTCTTAGGAGTCACTTATGACTAATATATCAAAAGTTTTAAAAATAATAGACAGGGCCTTTCTATGAAGGTTTTTCGGTATTGTGAGTTCATCACAAAATCAAAAATCGAACAAATGCTAACTCAGTTTGGAACACAACAACACCTAGTGGGGATTATTACTTATTTTTCCAAAAATACCCACTAGGCTGAGTGTATACAACTAGTGGGGATTTGTCGGTGGGGATTTCTGCAATAAATCCTTATGGCTAGTTTAAATAGTGCGTTCTGCTGACTAGACAGTAGACAGTTACTCGGGTCGTCTACTCGTATGCCAGTAGCTCGGCTCGCCTTAGCTGTCTACACGGTGATAGTAGTTGCCCAGTATGTTGCGAGTCGAAGCACACAAAAAAAATACAGGTCCCGCTCGCAACTGCCTGGCTGATACTGGCAAGCTACTGCCGAACGCGTCCAAACGATGCGATTGATGTCCGAGCTGCTGCCACGTGCAAGTTTCTGTCGGTGGGCTGGCGAGTGAAAACAAAAATTGTTGAAGTCTCGGATGCAAGCTACTATCCAACTCGCACGTCCCAGTAACTCGTAAGATACATATGTCCAAAAGATGCGAGTTACTGCACTACAGCTACTCGGCAGGCTGACTCGCACGCTAGCTTGCACTGTGTAAACAAGCCATTACTGGTTGATGACTTGTACTTTGATGGTGACATGGCCAGATTTTTAACATGGGGCGATATTAAAAGTGTTATTTAGTAACTTAGGCGCACCCTGAATACTTAGTCTAACCAGCTAGGTATGCTGACTTGCAAATCTTTTACGAATAGCAAATAATATAAATTCTCTAATTTACTACAATAGGGAATGTGCATGAAAAAATATTTATTATCTCAACAGATAATCTATAAATATACAAAAATATAATACTAACGGTGAAAATAGAATGAAAATTGATCAAAAAACATACGAGATATAACTATTTTAAACAAAATATATATCTGTCCCTTTCACGAAAACGCTGTTTTCTATGGCAGCTATATAGGCGACATAGTATTTGACGTAAGAGTTGGTATCGGACTTCTCTTTCTAATGGTCAACTTTGAAGCTTAATAACTTCATCGCTGAGGGAGGTATTTTAAAATTTATTATACATAATTGTTTACTAGAGCTAATAAGCATTTTATTTTGCTAAAAAAATGGATGCATTTTCCCTATTCTAGCTTTTAATTTTCGAAATTCGAAACCTGGGAGAAAGAGCCAGTATTATGGTAATTTCCTAGTAAATACTTGCCTACTTCTGTTTAAACTGCGGCAATAAGCCACAAGAACAAAAAACACATATAACAGTGTAATTAAACATTTAAATGGGTTAATAAACATTTCGTTTTGTTTGCACAAACATGACATAAACACGTCCACTTCGTAATTTTACAATAATATTTTGTTTATAAATATAACGCACGGATGAACGGACGCTTGTTTACTCTGCACTTTATGTATTAACTGGGGAACTTAATGAAACCAGTTTTTAGCTGACTTTTTAAGAAGTAAAAAAATAGTTTTTGAGTCACCTATGTACTTTATTTACTCTCCAGAATGACGTCATCTTTACATAAAATACGAGGATTTTCTGTATTTTATTTATTTCATCGTGTCATCATTAAATCCATCGTAATTCTAATATTTAAAATTCTTCCGTTATTGACTGACTGAGTGACCGACAGACTACCCACAGTCGAAACTACGAGTCGTAGAAAGCAAAGAGAGAATTTCCCGAAATTCCTACGAAAAACGGGATACGTGTACGAAGTCGTGGGCTCGCTAGTCATTTAGGAACTGAAACGTGGTCGCTGACAATGGGCATTATCAGAAGGCCTAAAGTCACCCAAAGGGCAATGGAGAAGGCAATGCTCGGAGTTTCCTTGCGTGATCGAATCAGGAATGATGATATCCACAAGAGAACCAAGATTACCGACATAGCCCGAAGGATCGCCAAACTGAAGTGGCACCGAGCAGGGCACATTGCTCGGTCGATGGTGTCACGATTTACTTTCCAACTTAATTTCTAAATATTTAAAACTGTTTAAATCTACATATCAA
>NDFZ01001221.1:2065-13155 GCA_002192655.3 Mamestra configurata | reverse complement strand
AAATCATCGCGGATTCACAACGAGACACCGTTCGAATTTCGAAGTGATATTTAGAGAATGACAGTTCATTTTATTCTGAACAACGGTTAAAATAATATGAAACGAAAAATTCTAAGGCCCTTCCGCCATATTGAATTTCTTGTCTTATGTGGGCTAAGATTATGACACATTATACTCTGCATATTTAAAATCCGTTTCATACTTTAGTATGCTGTTATGCCCTTTTTACTTTAACTAGAAAATACTTTTTTACTTCAACATGACAACCCCCGGTCTCTGAATTAAGCATTTGAAATTTAGTATTTATCAAACTCTAATTTAACCAGAAAACCGATTAAAATGTGACATTCCTTGTCGGAGTCTGTGTTTTCCGATAGTAATAACTTGGGAGTCTCTCAGTCAATAATGAATAGGTTACTTGTCTTCTATAAGATTGTTGTAAAATGTGAGCTAATAAATAATATTTTTAAAATTTCTTAAAATTCGGAAACTCGCCCTTAAGGCTACCGCTCCACTACGGAGCGGAGATTATTAACCAATCTTCTCCTCTCCACTCCAGTGGACAGTCAGCCTAAATGACCGATTTAATATTATTGCTCTATTTGAATATTAACCCTCGGCACTGAACCGGGAATTGTTAATCACCTAATTTTTGTGGAGACGGGCATTAGAGCGATTCTAAACCTTTCTTGTCTAAGCTGGATCCAGTTTGACTGGAAGCCGACCCCAATATAGTTGGGAAAACAAGGACTAGACTAGGCAGATGATTTGTGATTACAAAAAACAACACCCAATGTCATCACCGGTGTGCAATCTTTATTGCAACTCAAAATCACTAATCACCACTATTGGTAATCAAATTGGCGATTACAGTTTTAA
Organism: Mamestra configurata; assembly: GCA_002192655.3. Classification (NCBI taxonomy): domain Eukaryota; kingdom Metazoa; phylum Arthropoda; class Insecta; order Lepidoptera; family Noctuidae; genus Mamestra; species Mamestra configurata. The sequence continues at coordinate 12,276 of NDFZ01001221.1, read as the reverse complement.
TGTTTTGAGCAGAAAGCATACCACTTCTATCCATGTTCGAGTCATCCCACAGTCGTCTTTAATAACCACCACTGATGAAAAAATGGCGAATCTATACAGGGTGAATTTTTAAAGTGTGTGTGGATGGCTAAATCTGAAACTATGAGGAATATCGAAAAACACTGAAAGCAGTCTCGAGCCCGATTTTGATGAAAACTAAAAGTTCTTCAACCATCGCCAATTCAATTCTTCGCCATTTCTTCAACAGTGGTGGTTATTAAAGGCGATGGATGACACGAACATAGATAGGAGTAGTAACCTTTCTGCTCAAAACATTAAAACTGTGATCACCAATTTGATTACCAATAGTGGTGATTAGTGATGTGTGAGCTGCATTTAAGATTGCATACTGGTGATGACATTGGGCGTGTTTTTTAAATCATCATCTGCCTAGTCTTTTCTTAACTATATTGTAGTCAAACCGGATTCAGCTCAATACTAGTATTTTACGTGGTACATATCTACATAAAAGGGAAACTGACTGACTGACGTATCAGCGCACAGCCGAAACTACTGGGACATGGAATATGAAATTGCACAAGGATTCTTTTTATAATGTAAGGGAGAACTAAAAAAGGGGTTTTTGTAAATGAATTCTTAAGGGGGTGTTAAGGGGGGAAGTTATTTGTACTAAATCAGCGGAGACGAAGTCGCGGACTGAATACTAGTATTTTTAAAAGACAAGGCAAAGTTAATATATATGAAAATAAGAGTACTAAATTAGGTATGTCTGGTTAACCACCCAAGGTCAGAAGTAATTAATTTCCTCAATTGCTAATTTATAAATGCTAAAGTAACAAAGCTCGTGGCTAAATAATAACAGCCGCACGTCCGATCTTCGAGGTTAAGCAACACATGCCAAGGTGGGTCTGTGGATGGGTGACCATCCATTACAAACCAAGACTCCTTCGTGCCTCGGAAAGTCGGTTAAGCTGTTGGTTCCGGCTGTCCTTTGAAGATATTTGACAATTGTTACGGATAGTCAGAAGCCAGAAGATCTGACACCAGTCTTTCAAAGAGATATCGTGTTACCCAGTTACTGGGTTGTGAAGGTCAGATAGGCAGTCGCTATGTAAAATACTGGTACTAGGCAACCCCAATATAGTTGGGAAAAGGCTAGGCGGAATAATCCAGTACTTGATATAATTTAGTTGTCATGACAATAAGACTTAATTTAAACGCTTAAAACAGCTCATTAATATTTGCGTAAAAAGTACTTTTCAACGAATTCACGATGTGACGAAAGTGACGCTATTTTTAACGGGATTGACGTAATTGCAAAACTAGCAATTAACAGTTTAAAAATAGGCCATTATACATTGAAACTAGGTACGGTTAAATAGTTTGACGGTCCTGTAAAAAGAAAACTGTAAAAAAAAATGAAATTAGGAAATTTAATTTTAAGAATATACGAAAGTCTCTCGAGACGAAATCCTAACCTATGTCAGCCAAGAGCATCGATCCGCAAAATTGTTGTGTTCATATTATCTTAGATTACTTAATACGATTACACTGTACAACGGCCAATAATCAGATTAACTGTACACATAATTTCTAGGCAACCACGCCACACATCATAGCAGAATATGTGCCTACTTTGACATTGGCGAAAAAATCGCCCGTAAAACATGGAAATTCTCAGTAAATCGTCCAGACATCACCAGGACAGAACAGCGCATGCTTAAAACCCATTCAGGAACGTAGCCAGAACAAGATNGCAACCACGCCACACATCATAGCAGAATATGTGCCTACTTTGACATTGGCGAAAAAATCGCCCGTGAAACATGGAAATTCTCAGTAAATCGTCCAGACATCACCAGGACAGAACAGCGCATGCTTAAAACCCATTCAGGAACGTAGCCAGAACAAGACAGCAATGGGAGCATGAAAGAGACGGCCATAGGATTCCTAAAATTCAGGGAAAACCGCTGTCGCACATTTTAACACATTAAAGTTATGTCATTCGTGCAATTTTTAGTATCCGTCAAATCGAATACGTCACGCATTTTTAGGAACTGGAACACTCGAATACGAATTTCGAAAATCCAATTCGAAATTTAAAGAAAATGCGGCAAAAATTAACCGTCACATTTTTTTTTCTTTAGCTAACGCGGCATCGTTGACGCCTTAGCATTCGTCGCTCTGTTACTAACTGCATTAGACAGATTTTAGGTCACACGAACTGAACTAAACTGGTGAATTAAATGAAGGATAATTTACTTACATGTGCTGCATCGACCACGGGGTGACATAAAACACTTAAGTCTATGCATTTGTTAGAAAAACCGACGATTTAACATGTAATAAAGATTAAAACACACGGCACAGATAACCTGCGAGATTTGCACAACAATTTATTTTTACACTAACTCGGTATGTGGTACGCGGTTTATTTTAAATTATTTATTTAAACACAGTAAGGCTGAAATGTGTGTGGTTACTAGTTTCGTGGGGAAAAAAAATCAATTGCAGACGGTCCGTCGGGTAGCCATTTTGTCTCCGACTGGATAAGCAGGGCACTGTTTAATACGCATGCGCGAAGTGCCGCCCAAATCTCTATGCCCGAATAGATGAGTACAACAGAATATATGGAAGACTTGAAACACTCTTAGACCGATGTTACTATCGTCATTTTTTGATGCTGGCCAAATTTTTCAAGCGAAAACTTTTCCGTTAAAAATATAGACGCTGAATTTCAAATTTTAAATTGACGCTGTCTTCTTTTTCATTTTGGTTTAAAAATAAAATGACTGTCGCTTTTGAGGGTTAATTAAATAAAAATTTAATGAGACACAACATAACATAAATTTATTTTTTACTGCGACATAATTTTAACGACAGATTCAAAGAAAATGTAGAGTTAACTTCTAAATATCTAAAAATAAATCTATTTTCCAATACCAGTATTGACGGTAATTTACCATACTCATATAGCCAATATTAAACTACCTTCATTGTTATTGCTCATTTCAGCTGAACAAACGAATGAAAAGTCGTTCATGGAAAATGTTCCGTGAGTAGTCCACGTTTTTCCTGGTGGTTCACGCAAACCAGGATAGATGGCGCTATTCACAATAGTTACAAATGGGGTCAAGATGAATGAAATAATATATTCGTAATTAATTTAGATTTAGGTATTTGTATTAATTTATTCTTATATTGCGGTGGTTAATTATAGGTTTATTTTAAAATGTTGACACCGGTAATATAGCACCTACAGCATTGGTCACCTATATATTTAATAAACTGTCGTTGCTCTAATGATCGATGACAACGACTGCTCAGCATGAGGTCCTGGATTCAGTTCTCGGGTCGGGCAAACAGATATAGCGTTCGGTGGCGTAGACGGTTTGGGAGTTCCAAGCAGACCACGGAAGGCCCTACGGGAAGATGCTCACTCGGTAAAAGATAGTTTGAAACGCTTGGCCATGTTTTCAGCCACTCAAATCTGAAATACTGTCATGCCAGCGACACGTAAAAGAAGAAAAATACGATATCTTTTGTTTTACTACTGATAGGCACGCGTTGGACTACTATCTCACCTGCTGGCAAGCGATGATGTGGTCGAAGATGGAGCACGCTCGCCTACTTCCAGAAATTATTAAACATTGCAGCGTTAACGTGACAAGCTTTGTGGCATAACCTTTTATTTGAGTTATCAGTCTGGTTGATTCCGAATAGTTATTGACAAAAATTTTGACACGTAATTTTTAAGAAAGAATTTGTCATTATGGAGAGAGTCGTGTCAGAATATGGTGTAATGATTTTTGTATCGAAATTTGAAAGTCATAATTATAGAATAACAAAGTGTATGTACTGTTATGACGTTGATCTGCTAGCCTACGAGTTTGAAGAGAGCAGGATCACAGCGTCGTAGCTAGGGGTTGGCAAGGCAGGCGGCTGCTAAGGGCGCAAGCCTCAGGGGGCGCACTTTACAGACCCATAGCCTATAAAACAGGTATAGTTAGACACATCGTTAAAATTCTTGCACTAGTTGCGCGTCAAAACACGCTTCTTAATTTATTTTGATACCCCACATGATTATGTCACGAAAAAAGACGACGACTTCACTTACGTAACGGCGGCCGCCATCTTGTTTACTCTTTTCAAAATTCATATTGCCTATGACATTTCGGCACTTAAGGCGAATCCAAAGATACCTCATTTGTCAAAATCTATACAGTCGTTTAGGCGTTCTGGAGTAGTAAGGTAAAAATAAGAATAGGGCGCAAAATTCAAATCTTGCCAAGGGCGCTCAGCCGGTCAATTGAACCGGTCGATTCTGTAAACATGTCGAAGTGAAGGCTTGGGTGAAGTGATCACGAGGTGAGCTGTCAATCCACATAATTAAGATGTCACGTGATCACGAAGTGAGCTATCATTCCATCTTGATTACATGGATTGACAACTCACCTCGTGATCACTTGACCCAAGCCTTCACTTCGATATGTTTATAGAAACGACCCTAGCTACGACGCTTCAGAATCATACGTTATCATGAAACTGGTGTCTGGTTTTTCCCGTACGGGTCGGTCGTAGCTCGTGTCAGGCTGCGTTTCCACCGGAGATGTGCGAGGATGCGTAGCGAGGGATGTGTTTGTTAAGAACCAAAAGAATCGCAGCCTCATTGTTAAGCCGGTGACCACTCTGATTCCGGGGATGCAATTGAACATGAGGCGAAACTTCTGATATTGCCTGCTGAGTCTGAGAGTCTCGAGATTTGCTACGCTCTGGACGCTACGCGAGAGTCACTACGCTCTGGACGCTACGACGGATCTGCGGGTATCCTGCCCGCAGGATACCCGCATGGAAGGTAGACCCTTCCTTCCAGACGCGGATCAACGAAGTTTTAGTTGTTTTAAATTTCAACCAATCATCATATCTGCCTAGCCTTTTCCAAACTATATTGGGGTCGGCTCCCAGTCAAACCAGATTCAGCTGGATACCAGTATTTAACGTGGAGCGGCTGCCTAACAGACCTCCATAACCCATTTACTGGGTAACACGGTACTACTTGGCAAGACTAGAGTTTAATTTCAACCAGTATTAACCCGTTAATTGTGTGGTGATTTTTTATAGTTTTTTTTTAAACTTCACGTTATTCCGAACTTTTAAACAAACGCTTAGTTAAAACTGTTTGCAACCATGTTTTGGAGAGGCGCTTTTATTCGGTATACATTTGTTTTAAAAAAATCAAGTGAATTTAGCGTCTAAGTCTTTGTGCCGTGTCACATGTTTGTTATCTCCAATTATTATTGTTTAAAATACTAAGGCTTTTCCCATAAAAATAATCAAGTACCGTTTTTTACCTTTTTATATATATTTGTTTGTCAAATTTTCAGTTTTTTTAAGCAATAAATCGTTTTCTATAAACGTTTTCTATAAGTGAAATGCTTTTGTTTCGATACAACATGTAACAAATATTTAACAAACTGTCAATTTGATATCTTTAATCATCGTAAATATTAACAGTTTCTTTCGCCCACGTTGTATGTTTCTTAATTGATTACAAGTACTTATCCTATTTTCTTTCCTAGGTCTTAAGGTGTTATCTTTGTTCGAGATCGTTTTAACGGCTTGAGCATGAAAAAGTAACTCACAAACAGACAGAGTTCGTCATCATCATCATCATATCAGCCGAAAGACGTCCACTGCTGGACATAGGCCTCCCCTAAGGGGGGAGGGGTTGCCATAATCGCCACGCTTAGCAGGCGGGTTGGCGATCGCAGTGTAGCTGTTGCAATGCACAAAGAATGCTGCTGCCCATTCTCTGGTGAGTCCCTTAGTCGCCTCTCTACGACACCCACGGGAAGTGATGTGATGGTGCTAATTTTTTACGCCCGACACCATTCAGAACACACATACAGACAGAGTTGCTTTCGCATTTTCAACATTAATATAGATATAAGTCTAGACGAGTATGAAAGAAGTTCCACTTTCATTAATAGTCAATAACTTGACCTAGTTATTTTTGTTTTCCTCACGCCCAAATGACTTCTTCTGCTCTGGGTGGAGCGGAAGGGCGTGTCAGACTCTTACTGACTAAAACCCATCCGTGTTCCTTCTAAAGCCCTTTGCGTTCCAGGGCCGCGGTATTATATTAAAAGTTGTTCACCTGTAATGTAACATTTCAGATTCGATTTTACACATTGTATGATCAAGTTGGGCACTGTAATGCTCGGTTCTCCTCCCGCACTGATGTAGGTAATGCTTGACTTTGTAATGTTACATAACAGGCAAAGGCTCCAAGTGAGGGAGCACCTGAACACAATAACTCAGCTGGGTTTGTTATGTCGTGATATTTGTTGACTTGAATAATCACACTCATATTATAAAAGCGAAAGTTTGTGAGTTTGTGTGTATATTTGTTACTTCATCACGCGCAAACAGCTAGACCAATTTTGATAAAATTTGGACACCCTGGATTAACACATAGGCTATATACTTTAAACTGCGGGTAACACCGCGGGGCGCAGCTAGTTCATAATAAATGATTCATTTAAGCAATTTCAAGTAAATTAATAACAACAACAAACAGTTGCATATTAAAGAAAAACCGTCCACTTTTGAACAAAGGTAGTTTATGTTTTTACATTCTTAGAAAATACCTCGATGACTGCCGGTCATTCGATAGGTAAGTTACCAGAGGGCAATTTCTCGTACTTTTTAAAGAAGTAAACTGTGAATCACATCTCAAATTTTTCTATAATTTGTTGCTGAGATTATATTGCGACTTCAATNCCCGACACCATTCAGAACACACATACAGACAGAGTTGCTTTCGCATTTTCAACATTAATATAGATATAAGTCTAGACGAGTATGAAAGAAGTTCCACTTTCATTAATAGTCAATAACTTGACCTAGTTATTTTTGTTTTCCTCACGCCCAAATGACTTCTTCTGCTCTGGGTGGAGCGGAAGGGCGTGTCAGACTCTTACTGACTAAAACCCATCCGTGTTCCTTCTAAAGCCCTTTGCGTTCCAGGGCCGCGGTATTATATTAAAAGTTGTTCACCTGTAATGTAACATTTCAGATTCGATTTTACACATTGTATGATCAAGTTGGGCACTGTAATGCTCGGTTCTCCTCCCGCACTGATGTAGGTAATGCTTGACTTTGTAATGTTACATAACAGGCAAAGGCTCCAAGTGAGGGAGCACCTGAACACAATAACTCAGCTGGGTTTGTTATGTCGTGATATTTGTTGACTTGAATAATAACACTCATATTATAAAAGCGAAAGTTTGTGAGTTTGTGTGTATATTTGTTACTTCATCACGCGCAAACAGCTAGACCAATTTTGATAAAATTTGGACACCCTGGATTAACACATAGGCTACTTTAAACTGCGGGTAACACCGCGGGGCGCAGCTAGTTCATAATAAATGATTCATTTAAGCAATTTCAAGTAAATTAATAACAACAACAAACAGTTGCATATTAAAGAAAAACCGTCCACTTTTGAACAAAGGTAGTTTATGTTTTTACATTCTTAGAAAATACCTCGATGACTGCCGGTCATTCGATAGGTAAGTTACCAGAGGGCAATTTCTCGTACTTTTTAAAGAAGTAAACTGTGAATCACATCTCAAATTTTTCTATAATTTGTTGCTGAGATTATATTGCGACTTCAATTTAAACGCTTTTTTGGGTACGACAATTGGCTTTAAGATATACAGGATAAGGGAGAGGCCACACGTTGTGGTGCGATGCAGTGCGTCGCTGCATGACGGACACTGAGGTTTCGGCGCGGCGTCGCACCGTACCGCGTGGTATGCCATGGACATTACATACATGTATCACGCCGCAGCGGCACCGCTCAGGCGCCGCGCAGGAGAGCCGCAACGCACCGTGTGGAGGATATAGGCAGTCGAGTCAGGGAGAGCCTTACTCGACTGCCAATATCCTTAGTTAGGATTAGGCCTTGTACATCGTCGCCGAGTTGCCGGCCTGTCAAGGAGTGTGCTTTCGATTTGCAAAATTGTAGACGATTTTTACAAGACGTATGGCAATGCACTCAAAGTCAGAAGTCATTTATTCAGACTAGGCTGAAAATCAGCACTTTTATGCCTCAAAATTTACAGTTTCCCAATTCACCCAGCCCGTCACCACTTCCTAGTGTTTTAGCTGGGAAGAAGTGGCGCAACAAACTCCCTAGCACACACCTGTGTGTTAAGTTTGAAGAACTTGAATTTATCCTTTTTTTTTAATCTTGCCCCACACTATGTACACCACAATACCCAAAAATGGTATAACTAAACATTTTATGATAGAACTACAAAATTACATTAAATATAATGACACATATCAGCTAGCAAACTATGTTACACCAAGAACTAAATCTGAAACAATGATAGAAATAAATACATAGGTAATTAAATAAACAAACTCAAGCATACAAAAACAATAAAAAACGATCCTCCAGGTATAAATGGCGTGCCCAACGGCGTCACCAAGACAACCAGTCACCACAAGCAGCACCCGTTCACGAGCATAACGCAAAGATCAGCCATCGATCACCTCGCCATATTAGAGGGAAGGGGGTAACCCGATCCCCGACGCTACCGCAAGCAGCGACATCTAAGGGAGCATGACGAACTTGCTGCCGGTTGCTAAGCCAAAAATAATATCAATCAATTTGTAACCAGATATTGCAATATAACTCATAGTAAAACATGGAAATGAGAAGATTACGTCAATCAATAAAAATTACGTAAAACCAAATGACCTATACGACTAGAATAATAAACAACGATTGCTTCTTAAGTTAAGAATTCATGAAAGAACATTTAGCATTGTCTTGTATTCAACACAGCGATCAACTATTGTTATCGTCTAAATAGTCGTTTATAAAATAGTATGCCTTCGAACAAAGGTTAGAATTCACTTTTAATAATAATACAATATTTTATTGAGTGTAACGATGACTCATATAGTGTTAGTAACAATAAATAAACTTATAACTATATTAGTGATACAATCACAACAACAATTACAAAAACACACACAGCAAATAAAATCATTACTTCAGCATTCCAGCTGAGATACTGGAGCAACGATTAACAATTCGGCAGTTCAGCCTGCCAGCAATCATGCCCAGAATGCTGTTGGAACTAACTCGCACCCTGCGCGCCAAGGACGCACGTTTTTTACGCATTAATGCATAAAAACAATCAATACGCATTTCTGCAAACATCCCTGATGCGCTACCGAAGTGAGGCAGCCCCATCAACACCCACGGGCACTGTACGATCTCTGCGTAAAATGTACCCACAGGCTACAGTGTAGAATGAGGAACAGAAGGTTCTAAAAAGTGTTTTTTTAACCTCCGTAGAAGCATACTTAAACCTGCGAGCAATCATATTCGCTCTGACCGACAGCGCCCTCCGTTCTCTCTCAATATCGTCATCGTCCTTAAGGCTAGCGGTCGAGATATGCCCAAGGTACTTGAACTTGTGTGCACTCTCGATAACGGTACACCATTCACCCTTATTGGAGGTACCGCTTCTGGCCATTTTCCACCAGCCCCAAACACCATGACGACATTCTTTTTCACGTTATACAACAGGCCATGAGCACTGGCGTACCTCCTGGCGTGCCGTATGCTGCAACTGGCGAATAAACCCATTTCAGAACATTGTTTTCTTAGTATGTAGTACATAAAAATCTTAATATAAAAACAGTTTCACATACCAATTGCCAATGTAGAAATATAAAAAAGAATGGTTGTCTGTAAAGTCGGTTTACGGACGATAGTTTAACGTGACAACGTCATAACAAAACATTGATGAAATTATCGTAACGTTACAATGAGCGTAACGATACGATGAGTCATCCTTTTTCGTGCGTGCAGCCGGCGTTCATCGATTTATTAGACGTTGTCACGTCAAAAATAACTTACAAAGTCAAACTTTTAAGCCGCAACAAATATTATTATAGTACATGAATGTACTTGTATTTTGCCATTGACAAGCTAAGCCGAAGATATCACATTACTATAATTATATATTAGTTTAGATGAAGATTGGTAATTTTTATACTATGTGAAGTTATATAAACATTTTTTAATTTATTATTTATGATTGAAATGTCAAAATTTGTGGAAAAGAAAAACAAAAATGTAGTAAACAACGTGTTTCTCTGTTGTGAAAGGCTTTAAAATATAT
>NDFZ01001219.1:0-13153 GCA_002192655.3 Mamestra configurata | reverse complement strand
GGGATTTGAGGCATATCCACTTTATTCTATCGCTGAATAAAATCAGTGTAAGTACATCAATAACTCTACCTAATTCCGACCTCTGCTCATTATCTATCATTTGTCAGTGGGGAATATGCATGCATTTTTTTATTTACAAAATAAAATACTTATTATCTCTAGTAAAACGTGTGGCGCCGACCCCAAGTAACAAGGGATAAGGGCAGGAAGACGATGATTATCTCTAGTAAATAATTATGAAAGATTTTTAAAATACCTTCATCAGCGTTGAAGTTATTAAGCTTCAAAGATAACAATTAGAAAGAAAAGTCCGATACCAAAACTGACGTCAAATACTATGACGCCTATACAGTTGCCTTAGAAAACAGCGTTTTCGCGAGAGGAACAGATATATATGTTTAAAATACGAGTAGTTATATCTTCTTTGTTTTCGGTCAATTTCGATTCTATTTCACTGTTAGTATTGTATTTTTGTATATTTCTAGATAAACTGTTTGGAAAATAAATATATTTTTTATGCATATTCCCTATTGTCATCTCAGTATTCCTCCCATCAGTCCCATCCTTTGTCCCTCTTTGACCAGCGTTATTCCATTATTTGAGGGCGGCACTACTCGCCATTCTTCGGCAGACGTGTATTTCCTGAGACATCTCTCATTCAAAGAATAGAATAAGAATAATTAAGAATAAGAATAATTTATTGTCCTTAAAATTTACAACCGATAAGTTGATTCCTGGAACTCACACTAGGATTCCCTGTGTCGTGAGATCCAGGCTCCTTCGTTCCGTTTACACTTATTGCTACTACATGAAATATATATTATAATTATGTACTAGTAAAGAAGAAGAAATATACATTAAAAAACTAATTAACAATGAAGACTAATATTAATACACAAAAAACAGTAGATAACCAAGTATGTATGTAGTGTGTGTGTGTATATATTGTGTGTGGGTATTATGGTGTGTGCGTATATGTGATGGTATGTGTTAGTGTGGGTGTATGAATTAAGATTCGCGAGTTGTGTTGGTATGTCTGAATGTAACCTTAGGATTTATATAATATGATATATTTATATAATATCAAACTAAAATTAATTATTCATTCTCTCCATGTAGCTATCACCGGATAATTGCAAACGCCATAACATTAAAACATTTTTTTCTAACACACGGATATATTGGAAACTATTGAATTTGGATGGAATTTATTGTATGCAAAACGATTTTTTTATAACATAGCGTAAAATTATAATCTTATAAAGATTTATTACAATCTTACGAAGTCTGCAGTTTTCCGGTGACATAGCAATTGTTTCTTTTGTTTTCGTCTACTTTTATAACCATACACGTTCATACCAAGACTTCCTCTGGTTCCTCATGACCAGAGGTCGGAGTGGACTATATTTACCATATGTTTGTGGAAGTAAGTAACATAGAGTTGATAATAACTCCTGTAAAATCCCGGAATCATGACAATTAAAATCCGGGATCATAAAAACATGAACTGGACTTTGAGTACAGTTACAAATTATTGATTTGAAGAATCAAAAGAAGAAAGAGTTGTGCGAAAACAAAGCTATTTAATTCAACAGTTTTAGTTGGTACGGAACTCTAAAAACATAATAAGATTCTGCAATATGATAATTCTGTTCAAATGTATTCAAAGTGCAATAAGTATNGTTTTAGTTGGTACGGAACTCTAAAAACATAATAAGATTCTGCAATATGATAATTCTGTTCAAATTTATTCAAAGCGCAATAAGTATTTTGCAATTTCTTAAATCCCGGGACACAATCGTCATGTTTATGATTCCGGGATTTTAGAGGAGGTATTATTAATTCTATATGTTACTTAATTCCACGAACATTAGGTAAATTTAGTCTAGCTATTCCGATCTCTGCTCATCACATTGCACATAGGTATTTCAATTGAGTTTAAAGGAAAAAGAAAACCAAAAAGTTATTTCATCTATTTTTTTTATATTTTCAAAACGTTGTATTTCTTTTTTGTACAAATATAATCTTAATTAACATTTACTTAATTACCAAGCTATCAAGTATTTTTCGTCGATGTAGGGTATAGTCAACATTTTTTACAATCACAGTCTAACGACCACACATAACCAAAATTTTATTTATGTTTACTAGAGAACATTTTTTTTTTACTTAGTACCACACATTGGATTTTAGACCACATATTTATGATAGCGGCAATGAGGTGGGTTTTATAATAATATATTTAATTACAATCACACTAAAATTATACATTTTAACGTTGTCTTTAGAGCAGCGGAAAAAAAATCTGATACTTCATTAGGTATCAAAATTATCAAGAGCATTTTATTTTTAGTGTAGTCATAAATTAATTATTTTATTTTATTACTTAAGTAGCTTAAGCTAGTATCATTTTTACAAAATAACATTTAATACTTATACTATTGTCATTTATAAAAATATTTTAAGAAAATAATGCGTTGGTTTGCTATAAAAATAGTTCTGCTTTCAATTTTACTGCATATAAATAACGGTAAAATAATGTAATAACTTTTAGTCATTAAAAGCAAATATACAGTGAAAATATTAAATTCTATGCCACACATTAAATTACCATAAATATAATATCTTTGATATTATCACAAAATTCAATGAGCTTTGTTATTTACTACAAGAATATTTTTGTTTCTTATTTTACTGGAATGATACTCGATATGGAAAATCTGCTTTATACTACAATCTATTAAATCTAATATTTTTTTTTAGAAAAACACATTATAAAATCTCTTTGGTCTGAAACTAATAATACATTAATTATAATAATGTAAATTCTTTACTACGGTATACTTATTATCACAAATAATATAATACTTTTATTTATATTACTCACAAAAGTTATCAAAATTATACTTACCTACATTTTCTTCTAAAATATCTTTATGAATTCTCTTTTATCTGTGATAATAATTATGCCTCCTATTAAAACTAACATGGCAACGTTTAGAAATATCAACACATACTTGTACACACATATACTTTCATTATCACAGGACCTTCTATATCTGATAAGCATACATCTTAAATATAATTTTATTTTGTGATGTTTATCCGCGGGTGGATTACCCCTGCCTTTATATAAATTTAAAAAAATAGAGATCCGAGTCATTTTTTTATGAATTCAAACACTGGTGAAACGTCATTTGTATTTTTGCTGGACGGAGTCACATTATTAAGATGCGAAAAAAAATGGAAGGATTAAAACAAACTTAGCCGAACCAAGTACCTACCTAACTCGTTATACTTGATTAATTTGATAATTTTATATTCGACATGGCACAACTCATTTTCAGTTATAATTAAGAACATTACCAGAGCCCATACACGCCATAACTTTCAAACTCATCATCGTGCCTATCAATTGTTAAAAACCTTACAAAAAATGGCATTTTTAATTTGTTCAAATGACCTTCAAACGTCCTAAGACCTGAGAGCCAAAATCAACTCGACGAATCAATTCGTCAATCACAACATCTCTTTTTAACGAACGGTTGAATTTGATGACCCTTCGTAGATCTACATTCCATATTTGAGTATGTACACAAACTTATTAATCATTCATATAGGGTTGAGTTTTAATTCAGCCTCATCCTTCGGTATTTGGTAGACACACTCCTTTTTTATATACTGTGGTTTTCTCGCCCAGCAGGTTGCTATGGTAACGAGGGCTGCGAACACTAGGGCTGCGCAGGCGCAAACGGTGCCGCCCCAATCAAAGATGGCGCGAACGACCCGAAGCTCGGCGATGACTGTGCTCTCCATTTTCACTTTTTGTTCCACCCATAATATCGGGAAGAGCATTCTGGGTACGTTTTGGTAGAGGCTGTGGACAATGGAAAAGCAAAATAAGTTGATGGTTGAGTGAGAGCCCAAGTAACATGCTTTCAACTTGAAGGGCTTAACACAGGTGATCCCGGATATGTCACCTAAAGGGAGGACCAAACTGTGGGAAGAGGAGTACCCACCACCTCAAGACTTTATAAAACTCAAAGACCAGTTGCCCCCAGGTCGTGAATTGCAATGGCCTNAAAGGGAGGACCAAACTGTGGGAAGAGGAGTACCCACCACCTCAAGACTTTATAAAACTCAAAGAGCAGTTGCCCCCAGGTCGTGAATTGCAATGGCCTATTATTATTATTATTTATTCATAATCAAGTTACAAGACTCATACTAATTATTAGTCACACAGTTGCAATGACAATACAAACATTAAAGAAATTCAATTAAATTAAATTTATTCCACTTTACACTATTGGTCATTAAACCGTTACTTAGATTTTTTTCAAAATTTTAGGCTCAATAGTTTCGGAGCTGTGCTGTGGGGAATGGTCATTTTTCATCTTATTTCTTGTATAACTTCAAAACTATTTATTTCAAAATTATGAAAAAATATCATTAAAACTCTCACAATGAGACCTATGTTTTGATATATCATTCGGTACAGTTGGAAAAACTTTTTTTCTAAGTTTTCCAATTTGTCCCCCAAAAGTGACCTCCATGCTCAAAAATATTTATTTGCGTGACGCGTCCGAAGTTCATACTTGTATATTACAGAAGTTCATATGTGTACCAAATTTCAACAGAATCTGTCCAGTAGATTTGGAGAAAATTTTCTATGACAGACGGACAGACAGACAGACAGCCAGCTAGACAACCGAGTGATCCTATAAGGGTTCCGTTTTTACGGATGTTTGGAACCCTAAAAAACCACATGCTTATTTTTAGTACTAATTAGTTATTCGTCCATAGAGAATTTCAATTCAGAATCCGCTTCAGTATCAGTAGGTATTTAAACTAATCATATTCTTGGAATTTTTATGAATAAGAGCGGTTATACACTGCCTCTGATCCGAATCCTTGAAAATACGTTCCGAAGTAGTCATAGAACTATTTGTATGGTAGTTTACGCACTAAATCCGACTTTTGTCATCCGATTTCTCTCCGTCATCCATGAGTCTCAAATTCCGAAGAAATATTCACGGACCGAAGTAGCCGCAGTACTGTTTGTATGAACGCTTTCGCATTATCTCGGATTCAAATCGGACATATACAATGGCCCTGAATAGCTTGATTTTGGATCAGAGATCGGATTAGTGCTTAAGCAATATCTGAATTCGGTCCCAGTTTTTAGACTCTAGATCCGTATTTTTACGAATACGAATCGGATGAGTGCGAAAAGCAATATCCGAATTCAGTCCGAGTTTTTTATATCCGTTTTTACACGTATTCGGAAAAATTGCAGTGCGTTACCGCTCTAAACCTGCACGTATCTAGAAATATCTTCCCATACTAAAGTAAAACAGTATTGCAATATTACCTAGTTTTTTTTTAATAATAAAATTAAGAAGCACATTATTTGTGCAATCTATATTCTCGATAGTTTAGTTTCTAGCAGGTGGCTCAGAAGTCAGAAATCAAGGCTAATCGCTACACAATATCTAATTCATGGAACAGTCGGTACTGCGGATATAAATGCAAACTTCAGACTCGCCATTCAGCTTGAATCGTACTGTGCCACCCGTGAAACTGGTTTCTGAGTCTAATGGAACCTTACTTGACATTATCACTTGGCTCCAGGTAGATATTGAGCTGGAACCTGGCTGCCACTTCGAGAGGAACTCCTAGTTTCTGGAAACCAAAGAAAAAACATGGTTAGGTCTTGTATTCCATTCTTTGGGGGTTCCTGAGTCTTGAAACGATTGATCTTCTTTTAAACCTATACACAATCCGCTTGTGTCTTGTACCGTGATCCAGTAAGTTTAAAAGCCCAGAACCCAATATTATTTAGTATTATTACCTCAAGACACAAAAAGTTTAAAATCAAATAGTATAAGCAAGCTTTGCAAGCTCTTGGGTGCCGTCGTTTGTACGGCAAACCCGATCGAGGCGTCGCGTTGAGAGAGGGTGCTGGTTTTGCCGAACAAATTAACCCGGAAATCGCGGTCTTTACGCGATTATGGCTTTGAATTAGAACAACGTGTCTCCTTATACTAATAGGTTCAAATAGTCGTACACAGAACTGCTGAGTGTTAGATAGGGCTTGGTTTCGATGTTGTTGAATGAGACTGAATTTGTGATGCGAATAAGATCGCAGCGTCTCCGTGCTACAGAAAAAGACGCCCCGGGTCGTCGCAGGGCGATCCCCGGCCACCGTAGGCGCGGGCCTACGGACGGCGAGCGTTGGGTGGCTCGCTGTCCGATCACCACCAGGTCCGGGTCAATGGCGCGTTGTGTTTCACGCGCGCCTCAAAGAGATGTCAGCATAGGAGACGGGGCTCGCTAGGGCCAGAGCCTGCCAGGGTTGCGGAATTTGTTCGAAAGAGTCACCGCGGCCCTGGAACGCAAAGGGCTTTAGAAGGAACACGGATGGGTTTTAGTCAGTTAGAGTCTGACACGCCCTTTCGCTCCACCCAGAGCAGAAGAAGTCATTTAATGATTTCTCATCCTTAAAAAAAAATGCGTCTCCGTGCAAGAAGTATGGCAGACTCATGAAGACCCCTGATAGATAGATAGATACTCACAGGTTCAATAGCAAAATAAAACGAATGCGCTTCAGGGTCGGGCTGCATCCCAGTCACGAGCTCCCGGAGCTGCGCGTCCCCGTGCAGGAAGTGTGGCAGAGTCATGAAGGCGGGCGAGCTGAACCTGCACGCCGACACGTTCATCACGCCACTCCAGGCGCACTCGCCGTTGCAGAAGCACGTGTTCGATGGGGAGGCTGATGCTGGAAGAAGAGAAGGAAATGAGACTTTTGTGGTATCATATGGTTCTGAAGTACTGACACAATTTGTTTAGCAGCAGTGGACCTCCTCTTCAGTGGCTTTTAGCTAAATGACAACTGCCGTGTGGGTGGATCTTCGATGTTAAACAACGTTTACCGAGGTCGGTCAGTGCATAGGTGAACCTTCCACGGCTGCGATTTGAGCATCTTTGACAATCGTTACGGGTACCTAACCAGAAGCGATTTGACACCAGATTTTCCGCATTGTGTTGGGCTTGGCTTCCAGTCGAACTGGAATGGATGCAGCCAAATACAATTATTTTTAACACACTACAAAAAAGGGGGAAGTTCTCAATTTGCCTGCATGTTTTTTTTTCTCTTTTTTTTATGTTGTTCTTTTCGCCAATTTTCAACCGATTTTGGTGATATTTTTTTGTTTGGAAGAGTGTTTTCCCGGACTAGTCTCACTTCAATTTGGTCAAGATCTGATGATGAACTTTGGAGATAGATCTTTATCGGGATCCCCGATCCCGATAAAGATCTATCTCCCGGGATTGCTGAAATCTCATGTCTGCTAATTACTAACACCAGTTCATAACATAACATCACGCCGGTGCGCTGTGATAGTAGTAGATGCGTAAAAGTCGACCATGGTTTGAACTCCGAAGCCCATTAACTGGATAATACGGTACCACTTAGCAAGACATGTGACTGATTTTCTGGCTTCTGCCTATTCGTAACGACTGTCAGATCTAAAATTAGAAAAAATAAACTTAAACTCACAGTTATCAAAGCTCGCATGCGTGAGCGCATACTTGTTGAACATCAGCCCTTCCTGTTCCCCGCTGTCCACATACTCCATGTTGACAGTCCTGCACAGGTCCGGCACAAACATGGTGAGAGGGGAGTCTTCTGTCAGGTTGCGAGCTATGAACTCTCCGGCGCTTCCTGAAAGCTAGATTTTAATGTTTTCGTGAATAAAGATTAAAGTTTGGTAACGTTAATGAAAGGTGAACTCTCTAAAGTGCAAACTCATCAAATGTGTATCCTGCCCGTCCTAATATGTGGTGCTTAGACCACATCACCATGCTCACCGATTCGCAATAGTTCTAACTTAGAGTTAGCTGAAGAGCGATGGAGCCCAACATTCTAGGCGTTACAAGACAGGAATGAGTTCGAACCATTACGCTGTGTTCCAAAATGGGAGAATTAGGTGAACCATGGGTGGAGCGCGTGGGTGCACTTCTACCTACCGGTCTCAATGCAAGGAAAGTTGCATAACATAGGTAGGGAGGACGCGGAGTGATAATAATATGAAGATTGGAATGGCCAAATGTTTTGCCCCAGATTTTGGCAACCGGCCTGGACTGTGGCAGGAAAATCAATTCTGACTGCATTTATCGCCAATTACTCAGAGCTTCAAATCGATGTTAAATTCAGAAGAATATTCTTTCAATTGTAGAAAAAACTTAATAAAACATTCTTCCGTCTTTTTGTGAAAAAATCCGTATTCCAAGGGTAATATTCGTTTACAATCTCCTTGCCATGAACTGAAAATATTTGTGTAAATAATAATAAGAGCAGGTCTGAAATATCCCATCCACAAACCATGATGGCGATTTCGAACCAAGTTTTAACCAGTTAATGCAGCCTATGGCCATTTTCTAGGTAAAGTTCTGGGCATTGTTACGTTCTATCTCGATGCTTAAGGAACAAATTAAAATAATAATCCTCATAATTTTCATGTGGTTTTTAGGTTTCTGTACCCAAAGGGTGAAAACGGGACCCTATTACTAAGACTTCGCTGTCCGTCTGTCACCAAGCTGTATCTCAGTTTGTCTGTCTGTCACCAGGCTGTATCTTATGAACCGTGATAGCTAGACTAAAATTTTCACAGAATGTGTTTCTTTTTTAAATTAAAATTAAAGAGGGCTCCCATACAAGAAACTTTTTTCCGGTTTATGGTACGGAACCCTTTGTGTGAGAATCCGACTTGCACTTCCGGTTTTTTTTTTATGACACAGCAGAATCCACCTATCACTCTTTGAACCTTGACTAGCAAATTCTTAATTCGAATTTGAGTACCAGAAACCCAAATGTTAACTGTCAGAAAAAAACTAGGGACCTAGGCATTGTCTAACAACCACTTTTCAAATTTGTTATAAGTAGCTAGAATTTGATTTCAAAATCTGCATTTTTTATACGTAATGTTGTTAATCTTCATGAGATCTTACTTTAGAGCACTCTCCTTCGTAGTACGGGATGTGGTCGTCGTAGTTCCACTTGAGGATCTGTCCGGGCGTGGTGCCGCTCAGCTGCCCCGTCGACACCTCCATGTAGCCGTCCGTCTCCAGCGAGTTGTTCCTCTGAAACAGCAGGTTCGATCAGTCAGTCATATTTCTCGAGCAAACATGGTACACACTAAAGTACTTAAAATTATTGAAATAGGTAGTTGAAGTTCGTAAAATTAAAAACAAATGGACGTTTTGTTTTAATTTTACATATCTTTTTTAATATATATATTTCTTGTGTACGTGTGTATGTCACTGCACTCCTCCTAAACGGCTGGACCGATGTTGGTGTAATTTTTTGTGTGTATTCAAGGGGATCCGAGAATGGTTTAGATTAACAACTGGACCCGGTAGGTGGCGCTGCAATCGATTTCTATAATTTTTCGTCAGACACAAAGCAAACGTTCGGACAGGACAACGTCTGTCGGGACCACTAGTCAATCTATAAAACTCTTCCGTACTGACTGACTGAGTGACTGACAGACAACGCACAGCCGAAACTACTGGTCGTAGAAAACTGAAATTTGGTATGTAGCTTCTCTACACTCCGTAAGCGCTAAGAGAGGATTTCCCGATGTTTTTTCATTTATAAAAAAAAACTGTATAAGTGCGTACGAAGTCGCGGGAAAAGCTAGTACCTATTTATTCAACGTGTTCCTTTTGATATCCCATAACTCTAGGGTATCAATGAGACCATGGCCAAGAATCACCTGCCTCCTGCAATTATTTTACAAGGAACCTGAACACGTATCCAATTTTTTTAATCTAAGTTATGGACCAGCCTGTCGATTCTGTAAACATGTTAAAGTGAAGGCTCGGGTGAAGTGATCACGAGTGAGATCACGAGGTGAGCTGTCAATCCATATGATCAAGATGGAATGACAGCTGGATTATTACTTTTAAACATCACTATTACAGTAGGTACTCACATCATAAAACCACCCAAACTTATCCACAGGCGGCGCCCCTCCCGTGGTGCTGGAAGGTAGACTCTTCGCCAGGTCCAGCAGGGGATCATCGTAGCCATCGAACAGTAGTTCCTTGGCCAGCTTGGACACGGCTATGTTCTGGTTAAACATCGACAGGCCCATGGACAGGACCTTCTGCTGCAGGAAACCCCAGAATCTGGAGCGGTAGACCGCTGACTGGAAATTAAGATAAAGAGAAGTCAGGTGAGGTTATAGTCTTTTTGGATAACTACTATCAATGCGAGCATCGTCTAGTTATATGTTATGGTGGATATTCGGCCTAATCACAGCTGTATATATGGTTCACACCTACATACATGGTTCACACCTATATACATATATGGTTCATATCTACACAAAAAAAAACTCAAAAACTCAAAGCATTTATTTCAATTAGACCATTTCAAGGCACTTTTGAATTGTCAAGGTCGGTCAGTCAAAAAGATGAAGCTATTTGCACGTTACAAAGCGTAGATCTCTATGGAGAAGACAACGCCAGAAACTCCATGGACACTCTTTTAAAAATAATCACCAAGCCNGTAGATCTCTATGGAGAAGACAACGCCAGAAACTCCATGGACACTCTTTTAAAAATAATCACCAAAGGCATTGCATTCCACTAAAGGGATAACGCCCACATTTCACCAGAACATATTTGAGCCCCATATAATTAGTAGTGAGCATATTTAAATAAGAATTAAAATCATCAAACAGGCACAAATTCAGGCTAAAAAGTTACTTCTGAAGGAAAAGCGAACGACACTTTTCCCACCCCGAGAATCGAATCCGGAACATCATGCTCAGCAGTATCACTCGTGACCACTAGACAAACGAACCAAATTTTACAATGTGGAGACATCGATACGATAATAAATGGAAACACTGGCAATACTGGTTCATAGGAATATTTTGAAACTATTTTAATCCTGTCACCGAAATTAAAAGTAAGCTTTCCAATGACACAAAACGTCAAAAAAACTTAAACTAGTCAAGGATTGTGACTACTATTCTGACGAAATATTCCAAGCAGTCTGTTGCAGTTAGTGACATCAAATCTGTGATAAAAGATAACACATTCGTATGAACTAGTATTGCCAGTGTTTTGATTTATTGTCGTATCGTCGTCTCCACCCTGTATAGTTTACAAGTAAATAAACACAAGGTTCATCTCCTTTTATGGCTAAACTTTGATCCTGGCAATAAAGAAACTTCGCCAGGAAGAAGAATACAAAACCCAGTTTAACGGTTATTCTCGTTCTTCCTCGAACTCGAACCAAACTAGCTAAGCTTTGATCGAGTTAATGAAACCGGCTATTTTAACCGTTACAACATCCTCGTAATCGGTTTACGGGCTCGAGAGTTAACGAGGGGTTTAAATGGAGCTTACTGCAAGGAGTTTAGCGGGAAAGTGGCGAATGTAAAAAGAGAATATAGACATACTACGAAAACAGTGTTGGAAGTCAATAGTCGTATAAAAATTCGACTATTGACTTTGTATAAATATTTATGGATTTTATAGTAAGTAAAGAAAAGGCAATTTACTTTTTCGGGTAGTTATATCACTTGTTTGTCATGCTGTTTCACCGTCTGTCAGTTTGTCGGTCTGTACTTCTCATATTTTGTACAGCATTTATTTCAAATGAACCATTAACAGGCACTTTTGAAGAGGTCGTTCAGTCATAAACATGAAGCTGCAGGTTCCAAAGAGTGAATCTTTATGAAGAAGAACGTGCAAGAAACTCCAGTCTGAACTTAGCTACCACTTCGCTGATTGGTTTATATCTTTTCCACGATATGAGCTATTCTGAAATCATTCGTAATAGCAACACGTACGAGAGACTGATCATCAGCCACCTTCAGCAGTCCACTGCTGGACATATTCAATTATTCACCTCGCTTCCCTCAACCAGCTAACAACCACCCTTCGAAAAACATCAAAGTCAAAAGTCAAAGTCAAAGCATTTATTTCAAATAAACCATTATCAGGTACTTTTGAATTGTCAAAGTCAGTCCGTCAAAAACATGAAGCTATTTGCACGGTCGAAAGCGTAGATTTCTATGGAGAAGAACGTGCAAGAAACTCCAACGAACATGACGCGTGCATCAGCACCATTCAGCTCAACCATTTTGAAGGGAACAGAAAGATCCGATACACGCGCCACCTTCAGCGAGACATTGGATTGAGCATGACACACCCTCAACTGCCCCCGCTATTTCATGTCAAACAAGGAAACTGTCTATTAACATCATTTCATCTAGCCTTGAAGGTATCTTAAACGTTAGGTGGGACGTTTACGATACATTCACAAGTTCAAAAAATTACAAGAGAAGAAAAAGTTACTTTAAATGAATACTTACGGCAGCAATAGCATTCAGCGTCGTGATATTATCCTGAAGGGTTCCATTGGAAGACTCTGCATCGAAGTACCAGCTCCTCTGCGTCCTGTAGGCCACAGTGCCGTTGTGATCGTACCACGTGATGTTTACGTGTTTCCTCTTCTCGATGAAGCGGTAGGGACCTGGAGACAGGGGATGGGTGATTAGCAGAGTAGGTAGTGTATATGATGGAAGTTATCTGTATTATAGGGGTAGGACAGACACAGTCGCAGGACAGCAAATTGTGGCATTAACTTGGTAAAAACAAACATGATTTCCTGATGATGTGATATTTTCTATTTATAAAAAAGGAATACCATAATGTTTAGTTTAAATACTGATGAACGGATTCGATATTCAAATTGTAATGCTTGTCATATTTAAATTTGAAAAAGAATATATGTATGTGTGTGTGTTTTTGGTTGTTTCTTCGCATTTTGATACCGACTTCCGAAATTGAAATTTTATCTTATATTTTGTAGTGTTTTTTATTTAGAAGTTTGTTGTAGTTTTTTTAATAAGTTTTTCGACTATAGAGCAGTATAGGTTTACACCTGAGGCAACACTGGTCAGTGTGCTCCCAGAATGGCCACTGCTTTTATTTTATTTACTATTTATTTTATTTTTTTGTAATTTGTCTATAATATGTATTTATCTAGAAATATATAAGTATGTTTATTAGTTGTTTGGTTGCCATAGCACAGGCTTTGCCTAGTTTGGGATCGGATGACCGTGTGTGAGTT
>NDFZ01001217.1:0-13142 GCA_002192655.3 Mamestra configurata | reverse complement strand
AGCACAGGCTCTGCCTAGTTTGGGATCAGATGACCGTGTGTGAGTTGTCCCAAGATAAAAAAATAAAAAAAAATAACAGTACTTAAATAAATAGTAGACATGTCGCAGCCAAATAGCTTAATCAGCCGTTTAATTGGTTGCCAGGCCTTTTCATTAAACTGCGTCGATTGTTCAGCGACCTAAGTGATATCTTTAGTTCAATATCGTTTAATGACTTGTCTATGTCACTTATGTCGCTGATAACTAGGCTAGGCTTTTTATGAAACGGCTGTTTAAGCTAGTTGGCTGCGATAGATACATTAAAAAGCAACATATTTAGCCCAAATGTTAGTTCATATTTTTACGCCATAATAATATTAATAAAAATAAATTATATATTTTATTCCGTTTTAGTAAATGAATAAACGGAATAATAATATAATAATATTTCATTTATTTCTGGAAACACAGACCCATAACATAAATACCTTACAGACTATCATACATATTGATAAAAACCACAAAAATAATAATATATTTATGCGTTTTGAAGGGAATAATAAAAATAAATCATATATTATTATTTTTCCGTTTTAGTAAATGAATAAACGGAATAAAAAATAATAATATATTATTTATTTCAGGTAACAAAGACCCATAACATAAATACCTTACAGATTATCATACATATTTCTAAAAACCACAAAAATAATCATAATAAATGTAGTATGCACTTATGTATGCTGATTTTACTTTACATTGTTTCAGGTAAGTGCAGCTCAGTCTATTTCAGAAACATCAGACATGCAGGGGCAGGTTGGCGACCAACTATGAGAGGTAAAACTTTTGAAAGAACGTAGTGTATGTAGTAGATATTTGTTAATGTAACCTTTCGGTATCAACCCTTAAATTGCGGTTTTAGTACAATTAAATATACATATCTTCGTCTTTAATCCTAAGAAAAACGTTAGAGCGTTTAATGTAAAAAGTTATCTATTTCGATTGAAACTCATCGTAGCCTTCAGTTACTAGCGTGCTACGCGGCTACGGCGTAGCAAAATGTGCGTCACCTTAAAACAAATGTTTTTTGTATAGGTTTTACTAAATAACATTTAAAAACAACGTTCCAAGTAAAATTCAGTACATAACAGCTAAAAACAAAATGATAAGTATAGGTCCTTCTACATTCAAAATTCAAAAACCACGCAAAAGTCTAGCCATAAACTAAAAGAGGATGTACAGAAAACTTCGGTCAGTGCTCAGTTGCTCAGTACACACGTTCCAAAACTCGAAAAGGTTGAATGAGTCACCGAGGGGGTGCGACGCGCGGGGGAACGGGAAAACGATCGAGGGTGAAAACGCGACGTTGCATTTTTCTCGGTCCTACGCGAAATGCCCTGTTGCCGTTTCTTTAATTACGCCACCGCGCCAACGATTTTCTCTTTTTTCAACGTATAATTAGTTCTCTTATTGTGATTCGAATTGCGACGTTAATCTGCACTATGGATTCTTTTACACATTGATGTCAAAGGCTAATTTAACGGTAAAAAAAAATATATTTAAAAAATAAACAACAAAATTTTAAGTACTTCAGGACTAATGCCCTTTTAATATTAAATGAGTACTTAAAAATACAATTTCCAGTCGTGATAAACTACTCAGGTACGTAGAAAATGATGAAGAAGGCACTCATAGTACTTCATTAATTAGTATTGTCTTAAACATTGCGACTAATTTTATTACTGTTTAACGCCATATCCAGGCAAGTCACGTTTCCCTGGCAAAGTCTAGTCAATTCTGATCGGACTTAATAAAAAGTTAGTAAAATACGAATGATTACTTCTTTCTTGTTCTTTTCTTTAATTATATTTCTAAAATTAGAAACTCATTTTCATGTAGACCACGTACTAATAGGGTCTACAACAAAGTAGTGGGAAAAATAATATTCAACAATTAAGAACTTAGTTTTCTTGGTTTAGAACTTCGTCGTCAAGAGAGCTAAATATTCTCTTGGTATAAGTTGGGTCGTGTCAATATTGCAAGGTATATCAGTCCTCCTGACCGATTTCTGCAGTGGCGGCCAATCTCAACGTAGACTAGCCATCAGCGAGACATATTATAGTGCACAAGTGTGTGCGCAAATGCAATCCCTCTTAAAACTCGGAACTGAAGTTACTGTATACAGTATCTCAAGTTACTATGATTTATTTTAGCAGAAGAAATCCAAATCGCGGATTCGTAACCTCTAGCTTGCTATGTCATCCAAGTTATATTGTACCATAGAAGTACTTAAATGAGGTCACTTGAATTAAAATAATTTAAAACTAAAGCTTACTTCTTAAAAGTTTTTAAAAACCGAACCCATTTAACAGTCGTATTTTAAAAATCAACGCAAAGTACAAAGATAAAACACTTTCGTACCCACTATCACCAGGTGCAATCTTCACACACTAAATTAGCAAATAATTTATCAGCTATTGTGCGCTCGCGCATCGAACTCGCAAGCTTTTGTTACGAAAGTTGCGCAAACGCAGCACGGAACAAAAGCTCTTTTACCTGCTTTTGTACTTTTTTTTTGAAACCCAGCGACAATGCGATTTTATTGTCAGCAAAACTGTCAAATGTCAACAACGAAGTCTTAGAAGATTATCCACTTTATTCTTAACATGGTAGAGTTCATATTTCTTCAATTTTAGATACAGATGCGAAAGAATAACGCAACAGATCAGCTGGGAATTTATAGTCGCTAAAGAAAATTTTCTCACTTGTGACAGGATTTTAAGCGATTGTCCCACATTTTGTTCTTTGTGCGATTTTTAAATCCAAAAACTTTACGCATGATCGAACGATTTCAAAATAAACCATTAAATTAAGTAGGTAATCCTAACAACAAAATAAAACCATAGTAAGTGTAGACAAGTCAAATAAAAACTTAAACGAATTGATAGAACCTAAAAAAGCATGTCCAAGTAAAAACGATTGTCCATTACAACGTTTAAAAAAATAAACTGGCTCGTGCACTTGAAAAACAAAAGAAGAAAAAAACAATAAAAAGACATCCTTGGTAGGTGCGCAAGCGCAAAGAGCAAAAGCAAGATGGCGCGCGTCCGCCGGCCATGCCACTTCCGCGGCCGCATCCGGCCGTAATCCGACTCCTGCGCAGCCTGCGGCGCAGCCTTAGCCAATCGATTTGCAAGACGAGCGTGAACTTAAAACGGAACCAAAAACTTTTAACGCAATTAATTTTGGAACGATTCGATCCGATCAACGGAAAAAAATGGAGCTTCCCTTCCAAAAACAAAATGGTGGAGGCTCATTTAAAACTATAAGGGAAATACTAATCAGCGCTCTAAATCTTCTAGATAGTAGGTACTTGGAACCGGATTGTGTTTATGTAAATGAATGTTAACGTTTCGAACTTTTTTCAGGAATAAAGTATCTGACGCTCATAAAGAACGTTTTCGTGAAAAACATTCAGTTTTGTCGGAGAAAAAAACGATGGCTTATTAGAATACTTCAGCCTGTATATTATTTCGTAGTCACTATGTATAAGCTAATGTTAGTCAATCTGCGATCATTTTTAAAGCAGCTATTTACACTACTCTAGAATATGTTAGTTCAATATATTCTGACAGTATGTTCAACATGGCACCATTGATTGATTTCTTAAACATATTAAGTATGGTAATAGTATTTTACCCCAGGCTTCGCTCGCGTTACTACAGATATTCGCAAAAAATCCTATAAGAATTCTGTTTTTCATACGGACGTTCGGAACCCTAAAAGTAGCCTATAACCGTCTCAAGTTCCATCTATCGTTGTACTAAAATTCATCAAAATAGGTACAGTGATTTAGGCGTGAAAGCGTAACAAACAGACTCACTTTTGCATTTATAAATAGTTAGTATTCCATTTTAAACCCTCTCAATGTTTTATCACAAACTAAAGCAGAATCGCCAAAATAAAAACTTAAAAACCACAAAATAAACAAACTTAGCTTTTAAAAACCAACAAATTCGAAATTCAAACTCATTCAGGCTTATTGCGACCCAAACAGGGACAGTAAATGTGTCCCAAGTCCCAGTTAGGGCGCCAACTGAACTCCGAAGTACCCTTCAGTAAACTTGACCTGAAACCAGAACCCTATCGAAAGCCACTCTAACGGCCAAAGCAAATCCACCTTAAACGACTAACCGAAGTATTTTTATCTCATGTATGGAAAATACATTATTAAACCATTATTAAAGCTTGTGGCTAAATAATTACAGCTGCATGGGTCGAACTTCTAGGTTAAGCAACGCTTGCCGAGGTCGGTTTATGGATGGACCATTCATAACATACCGAATTTCCTCCGTTTTTGGAAAGCACGTTAAGCCGGTGCTCTCAGCGGTCATTGGAACATTTTTGACAGTCGTTACGAAAGAAACCAGAAAATCTGACATCAGTCTTGCCAAAGGATATCATTTTACTCAGTTACTGGAGGTCAGAGAGTCAGTCGCTCTATTTTAATTCTGGTATTCAGCTCAATCCGATTAGACTGGAAGCCGACCCATAGTTGGAAAAAGGGCTAAGCTAGATTGTATGGAAAATACAAGCAATATATACCACGTAAAATAGGCAAAGACCTTGGCATTATAGTAATGGATTCAACACTACAGTAGTAAGTAAAATATTCACATGCAAATCAATTGATGTATTAAATGAAGCATGAAACAGTTCATCAAATATTTATATTTCGATCTTTTTTGCTTTTTTGAATTTAGAATGCGATGTTGTTTTGTTTTTTCCGAGCGGTTTTTTGTTGCGTTCAGGGACGTTTTTGTTTCAACTCAATCAATAGAGAAAATGTAAATAGTCGATGTTATTGACCCTTTGTTAAGTTGTTATTGGTTCTTCTATGTTTTTATTTCGTTTCATTATGAGTTCCTCTTGTTGTTAGCATTTCTGTAATAAGGAAAATGTTTTTTAAACCTGTAAAAATTTTAAATCACTAGGCAGCATATTTCTACTTATTCTCAA
Source organism: Mamestra configurata (assembly GCA_002192655.3). Lineage (NCBI taxonomy): Eukaryota > Metazoa > Arthropoda > Insecta > Lepidoptera > Noctuidae > Mamestra > Mamestra configurata. The sequence continues at coordinate 8,144 of NDFZ01001217.1, read as the reverse complement.
AATAATACCTACAGGTATCGACACTTTTTGTGGACATTCTTTCATTAAATTAAATTATATGCAACATTAGTCATCTAATACAGTTTCAATTTAAACATTACGTCAAGTGAATTACAATAAAGTGTAAAATGCACGAAAAATATTCTACTCGCGTCCCTTTGTGAGTCGATAGTCGTGAGAAAGAAACGGCTACATCGAACCGTCTCCCTCACACATTAGACGATGACACTTCCGAGAATCGTCTGAGCTTTTGAAGTATTTGAAATGCCCCACACACAGTACCGTTACTTTACTACAACTCACTTCGTGTTTTTTTTTCTGCGCGTCTCTCAATCTTTTGTCAAAACCACTCCCCTTTTTATTGTCTCGCGAATTTGCACAAACTTTTGAACTGTTCGTTCAACCGTAATGTCTTTGAATAGACATCATTATTATTCTATTTTCGAACGGACTTTTAAACAACGGTAGATAACAAATCGATTTTTCGAAAGTAGCGTTCGAAATTCGAAAGGGGTTTTCTTTTAAATTAGAATGCTTCGTTCTCAATTACGACCGCGATGCCAATATTAAAAATGAAAATGTCGGCTTTCGGAGTGAACTAGCCGTGCACCCACCCCTGTTGAAATGTCGACGAACGGGGAGGCGCGTCGGTCGGGCGACGTTGCCAAAACGGAAAGTGAAATTTCGTCACACTCTCTCTCTCATTCACACACACACATACAGAACACACTTACAGGATAGTTCACTCCTCGTAACTTATGTCTGTGTGAGTTTAATTCGGCAGACGCTTTGCGCTTGTGTGCGTTTGTTTTGATGAATATTATACACTGGCTTGTGAGAGTGTGCGTCAGACGAATTTGTATGAACGTTGCATATACCTACGCTACGCTACGGACTACGTTTCCGTGTTCGATCGACTTTCGTAGACGCCGACTTCGAGTCGTGATTCTGAACAATTAAAGTTATTAAAAGAATAGAGAGGAAAATTTATTTGTAGAGAATGTTCTTGAGAAATATTTTTCATGATTTATTTTGTTCTGTCTTCCTTTCGTGCAGTAAAAAATAAGAGGATTTATTTTTTGCTGTCTACGAATTTCCAGCTTTTAGTTGTTACAACTGTATTCTACGGCCAGTATTAAAAATAAATAACCTTACACGATATTACGACGTTAAAAAAACATAACACCGCGTTAATTGGGATTTTTGGACCAGGTCAGTTCAAAAAGCCCAATTAACGCAAATTCTGAGCAAAATCAATACCAATTGACCATCTCCATACACAATAGGACTGTGGTCAGACCTCCTGTGCACCGTTACACCCGGGGCGGTGGGGGGGGACGATGACGTCACTCTCCATTACCACAATCTGTTCGTACCTACACCATGCCGCCATGGAGATCGTAACTTCACTAAGGTAGGGTTAGAACTGTATGAACTCGGAATGCTATATTTAGGTTTGTAAGTGTGAAATCGATTCTAGTAAGACAGTATAGTTGGCTGTTGAGAATGCCTGAGGCATTAAGTTCGCGTTTATACCTATGTGTTGATTAAAGTTTTAATAAATTAATAACTGCGGAAATACCTATAATAACTTAGTTAGACGTTATATTGTCGAGCCGTTTGGGGTTGAAACTCTTGCACCGCGGGGATCGAGTGCTCATGCTAGCTAAACGCTTAGTTGACACTTCACGTGACTTGAGGGCTGGCTTTTACCTCGGACAGAGGATAAGCATTGCCATACAACGTGGCAATGCCGTCAGTATTTTGGGCTCACTTCCAGTCGTCAGTAGCAGACGAATTTTATGGCGCCATTTTTAGTAAGGTGTTTTTATTTCAATTTTAAGTATATACAGTTACATTAGTAGATATTTAAAATATAAATGTATATTTAGTACATGTTGCTTACAAAATAAATATAGTAGCATTGCGATTACCAAAATATGACGCAAAAAAGATTGAATAGCATAAATTAATGAATATTATGCAAACATTAGAATACAATTTACCTGACGCAAACACAACAATACACTTATAAAAGAAAATTTTAGAAAGACGCACGAACAAATAAAAAAATGTTAACATATTATTTATAGAAAACCTAAATATTTAGGAATTTTGTTTGAAGCATAACTTTGTAGGTTTTATATTACATTGTTCCCCATTTTACTATCAAATGATAGAAATTTCATAAAAGGTTGAAATCTATTAAATCAATTTGCGGATACAAAGTTAGTCCTAAAATCAAATATTTAAATTAAGAAAATGTATACGAGAAGTGCTGAGATTAAAGCTGAGAAGAAATTATACTTCCAGCCAAATTATCAAAATATTAAAACTGTTGTTCTTAAATCAAATTAGAAAAAACTTCAGCTGGAACCATAGAGCACCCAACGAAATTCGACAACGACCAAAAAGTTATCGCTCGAAGACTCACGACCTTTTTAATTAAGTCGAATAATCGCGATGATATTCCTTTCTGCCAAGTTATTCCTAAGAAATAACCTAGTTATTTAAAATTCTTAGGAAGAGAATATTCGTGGAGTCGCCATTTATGCTAATTCGGCATTATTGTGTTAATTTTGGAATTGATCAGTTAAAAAGCAGATAATTTTGTATGAAAAAAAAATGTGATTCCCTTCATACACGAATTTTATGCAATTATGACTCATCGTCATTTCAATACGTCAACTTCCCAGTAAAACTTTGCTATCACCAGTATTGAGTATGTTATTAGTGATTGCAGTATTAATGAAGTCTTTGCTTTTCATCTCTTTGATAATATTATTTGGCTGGTATTATCTATTTATTTAAACTGTACGTAGAATAGTGGCTGGCACATGGGCGGACTTAATACAACGAGGCATTCTCTGCCAGACAACCTTTGGTTTAAAAAGACTGTGGCAGGTTTACAACAGAAAAAAATATATTTAAAAATAGAATTTTGTTTCGGAAAGAATATATAAATTATATATGATACTAGTAAAAAATATGTAGTTTTATGATATATCTTCCTGATTAAGAGAACTCATAATAATTATGACGAAGACAATATTAAGAAGACAAAACAGGCTTTTAAGTATTGTTTTCGGATTTTACTCTTAATATCTTTCAATCGTTGTACAAAAAACGTACAAGACAAAGTTAATTCCCATTTATACCAAAACTTCTTCAACAATACCAGTAAAATTGAATTACCTACTCGTAGGTATCTAACAGAATCTTGAATCTAATCAAAGTACTAACACAGACAACAATCATGTCTCCCGACGTCCGCACTCCACCGACTTCGGATCTTTACAACCCAACTTTACACAAGTACACTCAAACGTTACGACGTAGTTATTGTATTTATAATACTGACAACATTGAATAAAGCTGTTAACCTTCGTGCCGACGATTGTGCGGGGGCTTACGGCTCGAGGCGCGAAAATCCGATAACTTTCGTGCCCCCCCTTCGTCCCGCACCTCACCCCTCACCCGCCTTTAATGGCATAAAAAATCAATTTCCCGCCCAAATTACGCAGAGTCGACAAATTGCGAACGCGTCTAGTCTATAATCGAGTGTTTTTCGGTCTACTGTTCACGACCTCTGGTACAATTATAATAGGTAGGTAGATTCTATCAGTTCTTCAAAGAGCATTCACCTGCAAATTATATTTGAAAAATTAGCTTTATTTTGCGTTAAAATATCAGATACATGCTTAAATCAAACCTGTGGTGAACAGTTAACCTAATTTAAACACAAGGTAGGTACCTCAAGTGATACTCAATTTAGCTACGTTGATACCTTAGTAAGTCAAACAAATTTAATCTTAATCTGGCTTCAAAATGATAAATGTATTTTCAAGTTCAAAGACTTGCGTTTCAGCAGTTAATTTAGAAACAAATATCAGCAGAAATTGAATGATAAAATAACACCAGGGAAAACTTTTATTCCGCTTACTGATATCAAAAAGTAAATAGGAAAACTTTACAACGATACAATGGCGGACTATTCTAAAATGTACGATAAATAACTTGCTCCTTAACTGTTGAACATAAAGTCTGGCAGCATTACTGGCCACAGACGCCATAAAGACTTACGCACACGGAACAATATAATTCCCGTTCCATTACCACAACTAACGGCCCTATGTTAAAACGTAAACACACCCGAATTCGGAATACATGCACCCACACAGGCGCGTGTTATGTGTCCCGCTGCAATGTCCGCGTGACCTTGATGCGAGGGTGAAAGTGTCCCCTCGCACCCCGTGCCAACCTTCCGCGAGCTATTTGGTGAATTACAAATTTTCGAACGTTCATTTGTTTCTGATTGACTATGGAATTGCGATTGACAGTTCGAGTTTTGTTATCTGTGGCGTTTGACACTCATTTTGGCGGCACGCGGTGTCAGTTAATTTTTTTTTGGGATGATATTCAAGGCTATATTATCGGCCACTTATTTCTTATTAGATTCCTCTTTGGCATGATTTGGAAGACCTTTAAATATCCTTTTTTTCATACATTATTATTTTATGTTCTGTAACAAAATAGTATTACAAACAGTAAAAAAACTTTTTAAATAAATTTTATCTACGGACATGAATCGGGCCTGTATTTCCTGGAGTTAGGAAAACATAACTAATGATACATTTTTACTGTTATGGACCTACAAGTTTATATGGCTATAAATTTTATGAAAGCATATATCATACTATAAAACCATTGACATAAAAAATAAAATCGATTGGAAATACATAAAATTAAGGCTGTGTTTTACTGTCGAGAGATAAACCCTGTACGATACATATTTTGTAAGGAATAAAACCTTCATGATATTATCTGTTTCTTGGGTCTTCAATAAAACTAGTACTCAAGAAAATCTGCTTTCGAATGATTCGGGAAGCGTATATAATTGATTTAGAATTGAGCTGACAAAGCCTCCGAAGTTTGAGAGTGACGGGCTATTTTAGGCGCCCCGATAACACTTTTAAATATAGCGTTTTTATTTTAAATTCTATTCAAAACTTGATAATCGTTGAAATTTAGAGGACATAAATTAGTGGCATGTTTAGGTACGTATTTTAAAACTATTTCTAGGAATTTCCTAGTCACCATATATTTTGTCGTAACATTTTTTATTTATAACAAATATAATTTTCAACTCATCATACTCGTAACCAACTCATTAGCAAAAAATAGTCTTTGTCCGTTTCTCCTTATTCCCGAAACCTTATTTTTCCTGAAACACTCACCGACTTCTTCAAGGATAATTTGATTTCATTCCTTACTACAGATAAGAGATCTCTAGTATAAGAATCCCATAAGAAAACACAATTACAGCTATCATAGACTCCGCTGCGTAGACTACTCGTAGCTCGTCTACGAAGCGTAGCAGTGCTACGCCGCGGGCTACGAAACACTGCCTCTATTAAATACTTCCGACCGTATACGCTTTATCTTTTTCTTTATTTTCTTTTATGAGAAAAATATTCTATACCATTGCTGTTCACACACGCAGACGTTTGAGGACTGGTACTCGATTTTATATCTGCTTATTCTATGAACAAAATTGTTAGGAAAAATGTATTTTATTAACGGAGTATTTTGTTTTGCCTTTGTGCTACTCATAATGAACAGAGTTATTCTTCATACAAAGATCTTTTATTCAGTCTTCATAATATTATTATGACAAAAGAACTGCATATTTTATAAAGCTATATAACCAAACCTATCTTGCTTAGCACCTTCAGGTAGCTAAATCCATGTAACTTCGCATCTAATCCGAAAACAGATTATCAATTCCTCCTTCCCATTTCGCACAACCCAACAGCCTGACAACAAACGCCCCTTTAACCCTTAAAAACGGTGCCAATGCAGTAAAAGGATCAAAAAAGGAGCAAGCACGACAGAAACAAACGTACGTAAACGTGACCTTGGGCGGGTAACCACAGGAGGCATTAATCTCGATACCCCGGGCAGACGCGCGCCAGACGGCCCCGGACCGGTCACTGATATCGCCATATTCATACCCGTAGGGTTACCCCAGGATCCAACAGATACATATTTTAAAACTTCAGAGTATGGAATCTCCTGGTTTGGGAATTTGCATGATTTTGGCAGTACAAGGGGGTACTGGGATTTTGCTTGTAGTAACGGTTTTGTAGAGTTGTTGAATGGTTAATTTAATGTTTTAAGCGTTACATGTTAACCGAACAAACTGACCAGTGACCCTGCTACAGAACTAGATCTTTTACTTTTTAAATACGAAGACCAAAGACCAGTTTCAGTTTCAGCTGTTCAAAAGTCCCTGAACTTTTGATACACCAAGCAAAATTGTATTCTTGCGTGCAAATTCCAAAACTCAGGACATCCTTAAACAAGGACCCCAATCCGCTGACCCCGGATCCTCGGCCAGCCGACCCAAAGACCCACACATACTGAAAGGCTTACCTTCTACTCTGACAACCCTAGCCAAGGATGGGACGCTGACGACAACATTGAAGGCAACAAGTGTGGCGGAATAATGACCATTTATTTTTAGGGGTACGTTTTATGAGACTCTGAGGAAGGCATTGATGGCTCTCGATTGGGAGTAAATAGGGACATGTTTTTTGAGGATACATCTTTTGAAAGTGAAGTTGTTGGTAGTTTTTCTGATGAGAATTGCAATGAGCCAGAACCTTTTTCTCTGTTACAGCAAAATCGACTGGTGCCAGAACAAAATCAAACTATACCAGCCAATGGGTTATCTAAAACATATTGTCATAGTGTCTTCTAAAAAATCACAAGCTCAAAATAGTTTCAATTTTTAAGAAACATCCATGATAATCTTCCTGATATTTATTAATACAGATTTCCATGGCTAATCCAAACATTGATAGCAAGAAAAAAAAGCAAAAGGCACAATACAAAAATAATCCTCTATCCGCAGAAACAAAAATCCTCCCAGCAATGTGAAAATAAACAATCATGTCACGATTCCCTCTTTGTACAGACTATATTCTGACCCTCCGGCACCCCAGTTCTCCCTGCGGTCAGGTTCGGGGCATTTGAACCCATACACGTGGTCCTTGTAATGTTACCTCTTGTTTTGCAAAAATGCGATGTTTAGGGAAATTGATATTGTAACTGGAGGACATAAATAATAAGGGATTTTATTTGATCCCTAATTATGGATAAGGGTGTGATTGGATATTTTCCCTATTTTGGAGATGGAAATGTAACAAGAAAGGCCAAAACACACCACACAGACGATTTAAAATCAATACCTATATCTGCAGTTGAACCTTTAGAAGCGTATATCTCACATAGATTTAGAAAATAAAAACAATGACGAAACTGAAAAGCAAAATAAAAGCATAAAAACCAGCATCATTATCGAATGGATTCGAAATTCAAACGCAAACCAAAGATAATGCATCCGAAGCAACTGTCGATATCGTTAAAAATTTAAATTTCTTCACGCATTGGGGTTCGTCTGTGCAAGCGTCTGGCTGTACAGATTACGGTAAACACGGGGACGTCGGCATCCCTCGGGTGATGATCAAGATTACTAAACCATGATACATGCGACATTGTTTTGTTTTTTTGCTATATCTTTTTTTAAAACACCACGATTGTCTTTTGTTTTTTCTTTTGGAAATTTCTCTCGATTTTAGTTTTGTTCCGTCATTTAAGTTCTGTTTACTTTCCATAATCAAAACTGCCATGTAAAATAGATGATTATGAAAAAGTCTACTTTGCTTCTTGGTTAAAAATATTATCTACTTATAATATCTGCCTTAAAACCGTTTTCTCCTGCAAAAGATCATTTATATAAGGTCCCATTAAAAAGATGGACAAACTTTTAGAAATTATTCAGACCACCAAAATAAAGTCAATGGTAAAAAAATAATAAGAAAAACGCATTAGATATTTACAAAAAAAAAAACAGCCAACGAAAATACACTAAAAATGTTGGTTACCCAATGCATAAACATATCCATGTCTTTGTTATGTCATAATTCTGAAACTACAAATGTACAGGAGCACGGGACCACATCAAGTACCTACCCATAATGGTTGTGTGTATTCTAGTGTGCCGAAAAAATTATTATTTTAGTTCAAAATAAAATCACTTTAATCAGTGTTTTTTTTTGCTTGGATATCTTTGGTTAGAC
>NDFZ01001216.1:0-13136 GCA_002192655.3 Mamestra configurata | reverse complement strand
AAAAAAAGCATTAAATTTTAATTTTATCATACAGATTTTTTGAAATAGTCGTACGATCGCGTTGTACGGGGCTAACCTTCTGCACCTTTCTATGTTGTTACTATAGTGAGCACTTCGATCTCACGCCGATGTATTGTTACATGCAGCCGTGACTGCGACTTGTTTATGTGTCGTATCGTGTCGTGTCGTGTCGTGCTAACTACTCGGAGCATCGCTCGGGAGGTATTTCATTTAAGTCGGTCTTTGCAATTTAAAACTCAAATTACAAACGCCGCCGAATTGGTGCCACTACTAAAATGTCACCAAACTAAGCTAACGAGCTACGCCGTGTGCTCGTAGCAGCGTAGCACTGTAGTAGCGTAGCATCGTAGCACCGTAGCGCCATAGTACTGCAGCGTAGGACTGTAAAAGAGTTGCATTGTAGCACCGTAGCGCTGTAGTACTGCAGCGTAGCAGTGTAAAAGCGTAGCACCGTAGGGTAGTAATGCAGCAAGTAGATACATAATATTATGTAATAACGTGATGTGTGTAGAAGTTTTTCGTTTAAAGTAGCTTGAACTAAAATTAAATTAAAGACAGCTTTAGTTTATGTAAAGCTTTTAGTACGAAGTCTGCGACAGGGAAGCGGTGCAGGGCGCGGGTAAATCCGTCGGCGTAAGATAAGTATTTCATTTAGAAAATCGCTCACTGGATATTGTTTTCAATCAATCATTTCCTAAAAATGGACTGGGCTATCAATCAGAAGACTCCCAAGCCCGCTTGTGGACCGTGGCTCACCAGTGGCTGGCATGTGGCCCGCGAGTAGACTGCTTGTAGCTTGCCTGTGGCTGACGCTAAGGCAATGTGTATAAATAGAAGCAAAGCGTCCAAGCGGGGCTCGTTCCCGCGTCCAATTTACACTCGACGTACTTTTACAGCTTATGAAAAAACAACAGTTATCCTTGTTGCGAACAACGTGAGGTATTCCAAATTTACGGCTGACTTTTTATATTTATTAAATCCTGCTAGCGCTGGGGCCCGGGGCCCTGGGAGCGGGGCCCCGGGGCCCGGGGTCGTGGAGATTCAGTTCCAATCAATCTCTGCTCGCATCGAGTTCCGTCGCAGGTCACAACTAACTATGAATAATTACTGTAATTAAGGTTAATGATCGCGTAACGTTCGCGCGCCATCATTTTTCTTTCGAGTTTAAATTAATTCCGACGTCTTAGTTGTGTTGGTGTATGAACGCACAAGCGCTGACAGCGTGATGCGGTANGGGCCCTGGGAGCGGGGCCCTGGGGCCCGGGGTCGTGGAGATTCAGTTCCAATCAATCTCTGCTCGCATCGAGTTCCGTCGCAGGTCACAACTAACTATGAATAATTACTGTAATTAAGGTTAATGATCGCGTAACGTTCGCGCGCCATCATTTTTCTTTCGAGTTTAAATTAATTCCGACGTCTTAGTTGTGTTGGTGTATGAACGCACAAGCGCTGACAGCGTGATGCGGTACGTTGTCAGCGTACAGTTTCCTGTTATCATTTAGATCGTGACGTCACCTGCCTATGATTCACTTTTTTGAGAAGCTTTCAATGAGTTTACAAAATCAGTTAGAGGTTCAAATACTCTTATAACAAAACGTACGCCAATTTCCTCCTGAGCGCAGGCGTTACATAACCTGGCGAGCAATACGTTCCAATACATTTTATTAAAGTCTGAGTCAGCTGATTTCACTTTAGAGCTTTCCGACGCAAGCAATTTGCATTCCCGACGCAAGTACGAGCTTGCAGTGTACCGCAGGTGATTCGCCATTATTGCTTGCTGGCCACCTGATGCTGCCCCCCTCTCCCCCTCCCAGACCGGCAGGGACAGGGGGTCAATAGTAACAGTAATTGTAAATCAATTGTGTGGCGGCGGTGCGTGCGTCTGGTCGTCGGCGACACATTGTTGTAGCATTAACTGGCGCTCACTCGCCGCAGCGACCTGTTAGTTATGGACACCTGGACTTGACCAATGTGTGAGCTAATGGTGCGATTGTGACTTTTCATGTTTGGGCTAAGGAGACACAACGGGCCTCATGGGTAGATAGGTATATAGATTATAGTAGGCGCCAGATAATCGTGGAATAACGGTCATTGACCCACCTACAATTATTGACATTTTTAATTTGAAAAACGGAATTAATGACACAAAGCTGTCCCGAATCATCATCACTCGTGATCTTTAACATTGTCTAATAATGAAAAACGATTCATATTTAATTGTTCAGGTACCTATGAACAGTTATTAGGGAAAGGTCAATATACTTTGTTCCACATTTATCTGGCGCATACTATAGTACATTATTTCTTTGGCATTTCTAAAGCACTGCCGATTTTCAACACGAAAGAGAGTAAGAAGCACAAGACATATGCCCTAAGAAAGCAACTCGCGATTTAAAGAGTATTGATATGACTAGGATAAGTATTCGCGACATATCGGATTCAGTGACTNAAACGATTCATATTTAATTGTTCAGGTACCTATGAACAGTTATTAGGGAAAGGTCAATATACTTTGTTCCACATTTATCTGGCGCATACTATAGTACATTATTTCTTTGGCATTTCTAAAGCACTGCCGATTTTCAACACGAAAGAGAGTAAGAAGCACAAGACATATGCCCTAAGAAAGCAACTCGCGATTTAAAGAGTATTGATATGACTAGGATAAGTATTCGCGACATATCGGATGCAGTGACTGGACGTGGGCGCCGCGCGCCGTGTGAAGTGAACATTACTGACAAAACAGCAGCCCGCAGCCTGCCGCCGACACGAGGAAATAATATGCTTAATGGTGCGCGGCTCAATCGCGGCGCCATTGATACGGAACGTGGTAGGACGCGGTGCGGTGCGGCGCCGCGCGGGCACACAGCCACCCGATATCATTTTAATATTTAAACTTCGATTCAAATGGAAGTTAAAAAAATATCTCGCTATAAATTTTCCTCTTCGGGCGCATGAATAGTTCGCATCGCCGCGGGAAATTCACATTCGAACTGGAAAAGAAATATTGTAAAGGGAATCCGTTTTAGAGCGAGCGGTGCAAGTGAGGGCGCGGGGTAAGTTGTGGGGTGTTGCGGAGTGCGGGGAACAGGAGGGGGGGGGCGTGCGGCGGTGAGAGCGGGTTACGTAACCCGCACACTTGAGCGAACAACTTCAACAATATGACGGAAATAAATTCGTATCTGCTGCAACGGCTATAATTTTAAATAAAGTCCACCTGCTCGGCGGTCCCCCCCTTCGAGCTCCCCCGAGCTCCTGCCACCGCCGAAATACTGACTTAAGCGCTCGTAAACTATTTGTATTATTTGCAACTCACTCACCGTAAATAATTAAACAATTCACCTTGAAAGAAAGCCCGCGCTAGATATTTTAGCGCTTCATAGTTGAGGCAATTCTAAACGAACCGGCGGGTATTAAGAGGTTTAGTGAAGTTAGTAAATGAAGCCGCGCGCGCGACGTGTCCGAGGTAACGCGGTGATTAGTAAGCGCTGCAACGCTGCAGGGCGCGGCGACGCGACGACGCGCGACGGTGCGCGGAGTNATGAAGCCGCGCGCGCGACGTGTCCGAGGTAACGCGGTGATTAGTAAGCGCTGCAACGCTGCAGGGCGCGGCGACGCGCGACGGTGCGCGGAGCGGCGGTGCAGCGGCTGTAAGAGTATTAGCCACAGTTAGCCCCGGTCACTTCCTGCATACGAATGCAGGACATCCTCTTATACTTACACTGACCTCTACTGTCGAGCAGACACTTTACTCACTTGCCATCCACTTTAAATGCAAAAGATTTAAAAAAAAACTAGTTATTGCATTCTACTTTTACCGTCACTTAAAATTAATTGACACTGATTGGTCTCCAATGTTTTCAGTTTATGTCGGTTTACCATTTCTCGGAATTACTTCGAGATCGACTATCAATAATAATAATAAATCGACCGATCGACCGATTTGATAGTCGATCTATCGACTATCAAATTATGAAATGTAAAAAGTAGTTATTTCAAATGTTCAATTCACAATTTATTGAGAGTTTACAATCAATTCAAGATATTTTATAATTTAACGCAGTTCGCCATTTTCTGGTGACATATACAAGTTATTTGTAATTGTATGATAAACATGTGCAGTAAGATATTCGGAATGTACCGAGCACACACCCCTAACATCTTAACTATCAAATATTACAATCGTGAAAATGAGTTTGATTGTATGTTTATTCTTAGGGTTCCGTATCCAAAGGCTAACGAGACCCTATTACTAAGCCTCCGCTGTCCGTCCGTCCTTCTGTCCGTCCGTCTGTCTGTCAGCGGGCTATATCTAATGAACCGTAATAGGTAGACAGTTGTAATTTTCACAGAGTGTGTAATTCTGTTGCCGCTATAACAACAAATAATAAAAAATACGATGGTACGGAACCCTTCAGACGCGAGTCCGACTCGCACTTGGCTGGTTTTTTTTTATTTCTTTGTTTGTTCACGCACGCACGCCTAAATCGCTGAACCAATTTTGATGAATTTTGAAACAGAGATAAATGGGATTTAACAAATAGAAAAATGGTACAAAGGTGATGAATGAATGATTGAATGAAAACAGCCAATACCTTCTTCCTTAGGGTTGCTTCCAGTCTACGATAAACGGGAAAACTACTTGACTTTGTAAGATGAAATTCGACACTTTTCGTGATTAATCAATGAGTGAATGAAAGACCTCTCGCTNATCGACTATCAATAATAATAATAAATCGACCGATCGACCGATTTGATAGTCGATCTATCGACTATGAATGATTGAATGAAAACAGCCAATACCTTCTTCCTTAGGGTTGCTTCCAGTCTACGATAAACGGGAAAACAACTTGACTTTGTAAGATGAAATTTGACACTTTTCGTGCTTAATCAATGAGTGAATGAAAGAAAAATTGATATTAGAAAGAAGATAGATGTTCTGCTACGAGCTGCTCGTCGTCTAATCTACCCTGACATGTTATATTGAAGGTATCCAAGATCACGTGTGACAGTCTGCAGAGACTGTCTGAGTTCACAGAATGTCTCCGCGAAGTTAGCGCTGCGGCGAAACTTTTGTGTGTGCGGAGTTTACAGTCCAACCTGCACAATATTTTACTATTTTTGTTATCATCATATTTTGAATATTTCTTTCTATGAATCATCCAATATTGTGAGATCAAGACAAATAAGAACAGATATATTGTGTACACGTCATTTATATATTTTTTGAGGTTTATATACTATACTAAATGTACCACTTCTTATAGTATGCGTACTTAATTAAGGCATTCTCTACTAATCAACCGCTACACCAATTTTGGTGCAGAGGTAGATGAGGCTCTGGAGACGGCTTCATGCTACTATTTTTTTTTCCGAAAGTCTATTTAACTTAAATTGATGTGATCGTTGACTACTTATTGTGTTCTCTGGCTACCTCTTTGAAGACCACAGGCGTGAAGTTATGTCGTGATTGTTGAAATGGATGATGTATGAGAGCGCGGGGCCGCGGATGTAATGTGTGTCTGTCAGTCGCTAACGATGCCGTCGCGAGCGCGGCGGCCGCTGAGCGCAAATCTATTCGCACATTTGTGGCAAATAGATTATATAATAATTTTTTTTAACCTTTTGAATGCCAGAGTATAAACGCCGCCAAGCCACAAGTTCGTCGTACTCTCTGTCACATATTTGCGACGTTTGGCGTACAGGGCACGCGCTTATTTCTCGTGTATACGTGACAATGGCGTTTGAAAGGTTAATAATTAATATTTATTGAAATAATAAGTTTGCTAAAAGTGTACATAATTATGATTTAGTTTAAGATTATTTTATTTATATTTTCAAAAGATATAATGCTCAAATGATATAACGTTGACTTCATCTAACAACAGTTTACATAATTTTCATTGAATGTAACGTTCAGTTTATAACATTATATGATATAGTATCATTTTGCAGAACGTTCTTCTATCATTTCGGATACAAACATTCGACATAATGATCTTTTCACATAATTATTGTCTGAGGCGCTTACTCGGACAGGTTAGATTTTTTAAGCTCTTTTAGGGCAGATTAGCGACACGGATAACTTAGGTTTGTTAGGTCTTTTTTAACCCCTAAACCGCCTGTAGGGCAGATTCGACACGGATTAGGTTATTTTACGTATTTACACTAATTACTTGTAATATAAATACAAAATAGAATAAAATACACATTTTTGCTCGTCGTTTATTTTTTAAATTCAATGATTTTTATGTTACGGCCAAACTTGCTGAAATAGATCATAAGATTGTTATATAAAATGAAATTATATTAAATGTTGATTATTTTAAAGAATTATTATACAATATAAGCATCATAGCTTTTAATAATTGTTTTAAATGTATGATATTTCAAGTAAAGCTCATATGAAACGAAATTATATCTTGGATTACAACAAATTAAAATAATATCAAATGAAATTATATAATTCGTTGTTTTATAAAAAAATATATATACCAAACATTACACAGCCATATAAGAAAACAGTTGCAAAAAAAATGAATTCTAAAGGTTCACTACATTACCTTGCCCGATCTAGGTTTATTAAAACCTGTGTTTCAGACCAAAAACCGAATTATGAAGTCTTTATAGACTATTAATAGGTAGGTCTTTACTAATATTATAAATGCGAAAAGAAATTTGTTTGTTACGCTTTCACGCAGATAGAATAAACCGATTTCAGTGAATTTAGGTACAGAGATAGATGGGACCGTGGAAAGTGGCAGCGAAGCTATGTAAAAGGCTAGTGAACTATAACACCAAATGATTGTTATCACTAATCTGTCTGCCAAGCGTGATGAAGAAAACAAATAATAAATTTTAGTGGCGCTTAGAAGTTTCTTACATGGGAAAGTAGAAAACCATTGTTTTATAACATCAGTTATACTAATAGCTTAGAGAGCATACAAACAAGCACACACGTTTGCAAGATATTGTTGGTAAGTGTCACCCGAGGCCAGACCGCGTGTCTCGACCTCGCCTGTGTCTGACACTCCCGACACCGCGCCGCACTCTCGCGACACTAACACGGTAGCGTGCCGTACACATGCTCAAACAGAGACCAAACACTTACTTAGAAGCTACTGTGAAATAGTATTGCAACACTGCAGCGGAAACGAATTTCTTGTTGACCTATCTACTAATTTGCTCTTAATTGAGATTGAAGTTGAAATATCGGAATACGTAATAACGTAATGCAACACATGCACAGTAACACAACACACACACACAGGTAAACACGATGAATACCGCGTCATAAATAAGCAGGAAGCCTTCCCTTTTAAAAAGAAATGAATACCACCGCATCCCGCCTTCATACACTATTCCACATTAATTCTGACGTCACAAGCTTACAACGCTAAAATAGCAGTCGTCGTATTAAAATACGCGATTCATTTCCGGCGAGAGCCTCCTCTCAACCGGCCATTAAATATTTAACGTCTCCGCGCCGAGCAAAAACTGAGAGTGGGCTTAAGGCATTCATCATGCCACCACACCGCACCACACCGCACCACACCGCACCACACCGCACCACACCGCACCACACCGCACCACACCGCACCACACCGCACCACACCGGGCCGCGACGGGCCGCATCGCACACAAACAGCCTAATGAGCCGACTAATGCGTCAGAACTGTAATCTCACAATGGAATATTGAATGCTCGCGTTATTATTATTATTATTATTCATGGACGCACACAATTATTTCTACATATTTCATACATGCTCGTTACTTCAGCATTTTCAGTGGGGAGGCATTTTTCTACTTCCTTATATTTTAACTGCGTTCACACGTGCCTGAAAAGCCTTTTAAATTAGCGAGGAGGTGGTTCAATGTTCGTCTGCCTCCTGGACACCAACTGTAATGGCCAATCTGGAATAGAATAAACCAATAGCGGGCCCAAGTTGGCCGCTAGGCAAAAGGGACAACCTAGACAAAAGGGGTATTATCGATTCTGCAGACACAGTGCCAGTGTGTAGGGCCCTTACAAGATATGCCTCACTTAATGCTCTACACATCAAGCATGTCCAACATGTCCATACAGGACTAGAATCGGATTTGTATTTATAAAAGTCGATCGACATGGACAGAAGTCAAAAATATTTATTGAAAGGTTTAGTACCTAATAGTTTAAGCAAATAGTTTAAAAGTTAGTTAAAAGGTTAAAGTTAGTTAGTTTGAAATAGTTTAAGCAAATAGCAAATAGTTTTTTTCACGCAGCTTCGCTCCTGTGGCCCATCCAGCATTAACCGTCTATATTTTTGGGAATAAGTATAAACAGTCCTACAATAATTTGATTTCGTTATTATATGAGTTTATTAAAATTTTGTAAAATATCAGGATAAATGATTTGTTCGACAGATACTAATTTCATAATTTTCTAATCTTCAAATATTAGGAGTAGGCGGTGTTTGTAGTTCGCGCTGGCGATGGCGGAGCTCTGAATAAAAAGCTGTTACAGTATTACGAGCCAATATTTGTTTAGTTATAATGTGGGAGCGCCACGCTATGAATTTAATATCGCTCTTGAGGCGAGTGATTTAGTGCGCTGTTGTGTGCTGCAAATTAAAGGGAACGTTCTGCGCGGCGTGCAGTTACCGCGGCCGCGGCGACTGAATGTGGCCGCGGCATGCGATCCGCGCGGGCTAGTGCCGCGCCCTCCGAACCCCGCACACACCCGCCAATAATTAGGGGTGTAACATTTAGAGGAGGCAGATGCGGAGGTATGGAGTTTGATATCTTGGGCTTGAAAAAAATCAAGGTTGTCTCTTAACTTAATTGCTCGCTTAACCTCGTGGGAAATGAAGGCAATGAAACTTGAGTTACATCTTTATGTATAGGATGGCTCGAAGTTTACTTTAACACTTAATGTGAATTTTATGCAACAAGCAAAGCACAAGCTTTTTTTTATAGGATTAGAACACCATGATCTCTATAGACATTAAATAGGTAGTCTTGTCATTTCATTGGGGTCTTGTTAACCGTCTACTCTCGTGACAAATGCTCGCTTGTCGCTAGTGTGTGCGCCGCTTTATTAATATAATGAGAATGTATTAAGAGCGGTGTGTAACGAGTGCCGTGTTAAACTGTAGTTAGTCACACAAGCTGTGCGCCCTATGTTCACTCGTGCTCGACGCTGACCATCGCATGCCAAACTTCATAACTCAAACAATAAACAGTTGACGAGCAAGTGTAGGCACGTGTTACATATACACCAAGTTATATATTTGTAGCATGGTTAAAATAAATGAAAATCTTAGTCATATAATCTGATGACATGCTTTTATCAATTTACTTTCCGAATGATAAAACTGAACAAGAAAGAAGAACTATAACGTTTATTCTGCTCTAAAATAAATTTCAGATAAAACACAATGAAAATTAAAAAAGATATTCGCTGATTGTACGTTACTATANTATAACGTTTATTCTGCTCTAAAATAAATTTCAGATAAAACACAATGAAAATTAAAAAAGATATTAGCTTATTGTACGTTACTATAAAAAGAGTGAAACAATTTGTTTATTTATGATTGTTACATCAGTTTTCGTAAAAATTAACTTGATGAGGATACTTTTTAACTTGTGGTCAGTTGTGGTAGAATTCGTTCTCTGTCTGCACCCTCATAGAGCCTCGGTGCCGGTGAGCACTGCGCGAGCGTCGAGTCAGTCAGTGCTTGCACAGATAATAAGAATTATCGTTATCAGAAAGACGCGCGACGCTCGCGTGTCTCTCATGATGCTCGTGTCAGTCAGCTGTCATCGCTGCGACAGAGCCACGAGATCTCACCTTGTAGACGCATTCCTCGATACTCGGCAGAAGGAAGAATTGATCATTCACAATATTTGAAGGTTTTAAAGCGAGCAGTGTTTTTTATTAATTGTAAAACTTTAAACAGAGAAACATAATAAATAACAACAAGGCGACCGTAAGATATTCAGACCTCAAAACACAAATTAAGTTGAGGCAGATAAGTTGAGAAATAAATTAATAATTAAATGTCTCTTTTTTGTAAGTTACCATTAGTACTTTGAAACGTAATAGTGTATTGTATTCAATAGCTAACAAGAACAACAAGTATCAGACAAGGCGGTGTATTACCGGCGTTTCGCGGCAAGTCGCGCTGCAGGAAATTGAGAAAGTTGCGCGTCGTGACGCGTTGTCGCACGATATCATCTCCTTGCAGTCACCCGCCTCACGCGAGTGGCTTCACTCTGTGCTTGAGCTGAACATGACGCGTACTGCCGCAGTGTTGGGGTAGTTAACCTACATGCTACTTAGTGTTGTTGCGATGTACCAAACAGACATCCGAATACATCACATGTTGTTATTGAAGTAAGCTGTCCTTGTACCGTTACACAGTACATGCCAAATGTGTGTGTATGAAGCTGGTCTTCAAATTTATCCATTTGATTTGAGCACGAGGTATGTTCATAGTGACAAGACTGCTGCATACTCGTGATTGTATGCTCGCAAATGGTTGGGAGCCAACTGGTGACGTCACAACGCGCTCTGACGTCACGCTGCGCGAGCACCGCTGACATTGTGTCGAGCCGACAGACAGCGCTGCTGATTGCAGCTGTAATTACACATCGGACCAGCTCCCCTCAAACCCCCCCCTCCTCCCGCTCAGACCACACCCCCGCGGCGACCTCTTACACCGGCGCAAGCCTCTTTCCGGTTCCGTTATGCGACACTGCACAAGCACTAAATTACTCTGTCGGTACCCCTGTGTGTAGTAGGTTTAGTCAATGTTATGTAATCGTGTCTGACAGAGTTTACAATTCGTTTTCCAAAGTATCCGTAAGTAAAATTTATCTTGACTTATTTATATCACTAATATAATATTAGATGATCTTGATCACGAACAAAATATTTACGTACCGGCGAGAAAATGAAAGCCGCCCCAATTCATCCTAATTAATGATCATCAGAAGTAATTAATTTACATAATTGGAGGAGAATTACGTCGAAATGCAAAATAGTCGAACGAAACTGAAGTCAGAACGAATTTGCATAACGATGGAATAAATTATTTCATGCGATGAACGACTGCCATGCGTAGTACGCTCGTAGCATGTCCGTAGCATGCCCGTAGCGTGCTCGTAGCACATCGTAGCATGCTCGTAGCACATCGTGGCATGCTCGTAGCGCGTAGCAATTTGTAGAGATTGTCTTACTTGTAGATAACGGAAATTCGTCGGTGTTTTGTAATACAATCTTTATATGAAGTGCGGTAGCCCACAGTCTGTTTTATTTTCATTGTGAATAATTCGGACGTTTATTATAATAACCATAAGAATCACCAGTTTATCATTGCTCACAGCATGAATTTTAATTGTTGTTGTACATTAAAAATAATCACACAAAAAGAAAATATTGAAAACCTAAATAATTATTAAAATGAGCAGACTAAGGAAAAAAAAATAAGGTAAGACAGTCCCTCCACACGCCCTTCCTAGTGTTAAATCTTGGGAGGAGGTCGAGCAACAAACTGAACGTCTGCATGTTTGAATTTCTGATAACTCCCCAGAGTTTCATATTATTGTAGAAGCAGACGCCCTTAACCCACGGCTAGGGGAACCTCATGATTATGTTCAACATGTTCCAATACTGAGCGTGTCCTTCAAGTAGCTGCAGCGTGCAGCGTGCAGCGACTTGAAGGACACGCGTCTGATCGCAACAACTTGCTGACTGTTTGTCCTAATGGAGGTACAAAGTGGCCGAGCGAGCATGTGGTCTGCAGGCGCGGTGTGCAATGAGCGCCACACGCTCATCAATAACTGCTACCTGTTATGTACAAGTACTTGAACAGCTCAGAAGTCGCCTCGCGTTCACCTTATGCTGCCTTCAACTGTGCCGTGTGACATATCAAATGAAAGGGCTCATCGTAAATAGTAACAATAATTATGTGCAAGTAAATATTTGACTTTGACTTTGCAAATGTATGTTTTTGTAATATCGAAAATGTTCAGGTCCGTAGTTATTAAATAAAATAGATGATAATTGAATATTCCCCGAGACTCCTCCAGAATAACTATAAGTATTTGAATTTACATAGAATTTTGACAAAAAAACACAGGTTAATAGTTCTTTACTCACAGATTACAGGGGAGCCTATAAGAAGTCTATGCTTCTAAAGTGTCATTCGTCGGGAACCCTTTGCACGCGAATATGACTCGCACTTGGCCGGTTCTTAAAAGCTTATTTGATATTGAAATATGATATAATTGCAAAATATATAATCTAATTACACAAACACAAAGATATAACAACTGAATCTATAATTTCATTTGATATAATGATCTAATTTTGTAAGCATAACATATATTGAATATGAAATCGTTAGATATACTCAAAAGAGTAGATATACAGTAACTGACTACCACCTGCCAAGATAGCACCGACAGCAGAGGGGATCTGGCGCTCGGCGCCGCTGCCGGGGCACGCTCGCTCGCCTTCACGCGTTTATAGTCACTGTTCTTCTACAAAGAAACAATAATTTGATGGTAACGAACTGACGTTTTATTTGTTCTTCTTTTTAAAAGTATATAACCGGTCACATGTCATAGATAATATAAAATTTCTTTAAACTAAAGAGTTATTTTGTTATAAAACATAACGGTTCTAACCTAACAAAAACCTAACAAAAACCTATCAAATAACTTTATAATATGATATGAAACGCACCCAACGCTCCGTTCTTGAGAAAAACAAATTATTATAACCCAACCTCAAAACACTAAAGTTGCTTCTGCATCGTCTCCGGCGCTGCGGGAAGTGCAGAAGTGCTTACGTAAAAAAAGATTGGCAGCCATGCTCATTTCCAAAGCGGGGGGAGGGAGGGGTTGCTCTCCCTTCGCGCCTCCGGTTTTATATACACTCTAGGGGTAGCAGCCAATAGGTTCTGTATGGTGTCGGACGTTTCTGTCCTGATCTCATGCAGACAAATGCAAATATGTTAAATGAAAAACTTCAAAAAATTCTCGAGAAAATTATAAACAGGGTGAGCGAACACAATCTCGAAATAAATTTTACCAAAACCAAATTAATAGCTTTTCATCCCCGGC